>CM067321.1:45587017-45622017 GCA_034231615.1 Meghimatium bilineatum | reverse complement strand
CTTGTAAGCTGAATATGTCAATAGTTCTATAGGAGACGGACCATCAGCTCCAGTGAGACTTGTAAGCTGAATATGTCAATAGTTCTTTAGGGGACGGACCATCAGCTCCAGTGAGACTTGTAAGCTGAATATATCCAAACAAAAGTTGTGATTTCAGAAATTGAGAGCTATCCATAAATTAGGTGAACAATTGTTTGGCAATGTTTGACCACTCACTCCCTCGTTGTCCACAACTTGTCTAGAATTAAGAGACCCCCTCCCCTGATTAATTATGTTAAAGTAAAACTTTACATCTCCCCCTCCATCACCCAAAATTATTTTTTCCCGTTTAAAGAAAAATTGAAAAAAACCCATTTTAATTACTGTATACAAAGTGAAAACCCCATATTTTAATTTGTGTATGAAAATCTTTACGTCTTGAGGCCAACTTTTATCAATTCTCCTTTTTTAACAACTGTCAAACTTTTCCAGACCATCTCCAACTCCCTAATTGTTGATCTAATTTTGTATGGACTGCCCCATTGTAAATGTGTTTTTTAAAACAATCTAAAGCTGTAGTTGAAGACAAATTTCTGCTGAGTTAGAATAACTAAATGTATACATCAACATAGAGTGTCCGGTTAAACCGTATCTTGAAGCTAATCATCAACATAGAGTGTCCGGTTAAGCCGTATCTTGAAGCTAATCATCAACATAGAGTGTCCGGTTAAACCGGATCTTGAAGCTAATCATCAACATAGAGTGTCCGGTTAAGCCGTATCTTGAAGCTAATCAGAGACAGTTTAACGTTCTGTGTTGAGAATTTTCTTCGAATACTTAAGACCTTTGTTTCTGGAGCTTAAAGGGATGGAACGCCCCCTTTGACGTTCTGAATACATGTATTTCGCCTTGGTTCAGTTTGACAATAACAGATTCACCTGTATACTTTACGTCACCAACCAGAAATATTTTTTCCGTGCAATAATAGACTGGCGCCGATTGTGGGAAGTGCTCCAGTCTACGGACAAGACTGTCAACGTTGACAAGCTTGAGTATGTGGAGTGCTTAACAATAAATCAGTGTTATGTAGGTAGAGCTAAGCACTGATGGGATGCCACAAATCCTAACAACAGTTTTTGTGCAGGAAATGTTTTGAATATTGCAAGTTAATATGTACATCCTGTCGTGTATTGGTAGCATATCCTATTCAGGACGTGGCTATCAACCCAGCATTTTTTGGGGGGATGTATGATTTTTTTTGTAGTGATGTAGCACTCTGTGGCGGGGTGCTACAGGGTCCGTCTGTGACGACCAAGGTACCGAGTTCGATCCCCACCATAGGCGATTGTGCTTCCAGGCCGTTCAGAACGCACTGGCAAACTACTTGATCGTATTTATATTGCCTAGACAATCACTACAGCCTGTCTTGTATGGTTGAATGATATGTTTTAAAAAACCTTGAAAATGCAGGTTCTGCATTTTTTAAGATCTAACTATTACACAATTGCTAATGTTACGAACTTTTATTTTTCCGGTTGCAATATACGGCTGTGAAACATGGACCCAAGTAAAACATTAGTAAAGAAGATCAACGATGAAATGCTACAAAACGATACTTAGAATATCACGGAAGAAAAAGAAAATAGAAACGCAGATATTACAAACACAATGAAGATTCCAGAGTGTTGGTTACTAAACACAATAACAAAAAGAAAATTACACCTGTTTTGTCATATAAAGAGACACAACTGTTTAGAAAGACAAATAATGGAGGGAAGAGTACATTGGGAGAGGAGTAACTGAAGACCAATAAGACGATGGGCTGACGACATTACACATAACATGAACACTTCGTTGGAAAATGCAAGCCGCATCGCCCAAGACAGAGAGGGGTTCAGAGAGTTCATTGGGAATAAAACGTTCTGGAGAGACAACGTCACATGCCATAACCATTTACACCGGTTATGAGGGGGGGGGGGATACACGACCTCAAACAAGTCGTGTATACAAGATCAATATCCAACTAGATGGATAGAATGTTCTAAACAAGCTCACAATTCAACTAGAGGATTGAATGTTCTATGCAAGATCAACATCTAACTTATGGATTGAATGTTCCATAAAATTCTAGACAATACCAACATCAAACTAGATGTAATGAACTGTTTGTACAAGATGAACATCCAACTAAATGGAATAAATGCGCAGAGAAGAAGATTATTTCATTACTGTAGAGTTACGTTAATATTCATTATTGTACTTCATTGGTAAGTTCTAATACTATCCTTGAACCTCATTGATATTTTATACCATCATTGTATTCTATTGGTGCATTTTGAATCCTCAATCTGCATTGAAGATGGTGATAATGATTATAATGAAGCAATGATTGAGGTCACTTAATGAGAACTAATGCATATTTAAAAGGCAACAAGGTCATACAGCGGGGTATTGGAAACAAATAGGCAGAAGAATATCAAGAAGATTGTGGATTGAATGGGTTATAACATTCTCATAGGTTACAATACTACTCCGCATAAATTGACCAAAAGTGCCAAAACTAGAAAACTGATCGGTATTCACTCCTGCGACGACTAATAGCAAAAACATAGAAAAACAATGGACATACAGACTGACAGACAAACAGGCATGCAGGCAGGCAGACAGACAGGCAGGCAGGCAGGCAGACAAACAGACAGACACACAGACAGGCAGGCAGACAGACAGACAGGCAGACAGACAAACAGACAGACATACAGGAAGACAGCCAGATAGAAAGACAGGCAGCAGAGAGGCAGACAGACAGGCAGGCAGGCATACATACAGACAGACATGTAGGTAGGCAGGCAGATAGACAGACACAGACAGACAGACAGACAGACAGACAGACAGACAGACGGACAGACAGACAGACAGACAGATAGACAGATAGATAGATAGATAGATAGATAGATAGATAGATAGATAGATAGATAGATAGATAGATAGATAGATAGATAGATAGATAGAGAGAGAGATAGATAGATAGATAGATAGATAGATAGATAGATAGATAGATAGATAGATAGATAGATAGATAGATAGATAGATAGATAGATAGATAGATAGATAGATAGATAGATAGATAGATAGATAGATAGATAGATAGATAGATAGATAGATAGATAGATAGATAGATAGATAGATAGATAGATAGATAGATAGATAGATAGATAGATAGATAGATAGATAGATAGATAGATAGATAGACAGATAGACAGACAAACAGACATACAGACAGACAGACAGACAGACAGACAGACAGACAGACAGATAGACAGATAGACAGATAGATAGATAGATAGATAGATAGATAGATAGATAGATAGATAGATAGATAGATAGATAGATAGATAGATAGATAGATAGATAGATAGATAGATAGATAGATAGATAGATAGATAGATAGATAGATAGATAGACAGTCAGACAGGCGGGCGGGCGGACGGACGGACGGACGAACGGACGGACGGATGGACGGATAGATAGATAGATAGATAGATAGATAGATAGATAGATAGATAGATAGATAGATAGATAGATAGATAGATAGATAGATAGATAGATAGATAGATAGAGAGATAGATAGATAGATAGATCGATAGATAGATAGATAGATATATCTTCTTTTGAAGCTTGCATCTACTTTATATCTTTACCTGTTCGTCCATGTGCTACACATCTTCCACAAATTTCTCTGTTATTTAGTCTGTTTTTTTCTCTAAGTGTTACCTGGTGTTGCTCTTTCCCTCGAGGTCTGTGAGTTCCAGAACAATACCCATCTAGCAATGTGTCTTCATTGATCCAACAGTGCTCATACATTTTAGTAATCAAGTTTGGAAAATTTCCAAGTGAAAAAAAAAAATGATAATGTCATCAACTCCAGCTCATTGATTGAAATTATTCAGCAATGTTTCATATTGGGAACTGCTGTAGAACCTTCTCCTTGTTCAGATATCTCAATTATGCGTTTTATTTTGTGTATGTTTGCTAATGATGGTTGCTACATTCTTTGATTACGAGTTTCTGTGTAGTGATGTAACCAACCACACACTCAGCCCTCCAAAGTCGTCTACAATAGTGGTTCTCAAGCCTGTATCGACCTGGGCTCACTTTTATCTGTAATTAGCCTCAGAGGTCTTTAGGAAATAGAAAATAGTACGTTGGCTGTTTTAGAAACTATTTTTACGGTGGATGATGTGATTTTCTTGGAAAAAATAATTTATCGGCTTCATTATATTTATTGTTGATATGTTTTTTTATAGTGAGCTTTCTTTGGCTCCTTCAGACCAGTCCGTGGCCCCCAAAATGACCATTTCTTTCTGCATACCCCCACAACAAGTCGATGTGATTTTCTGAGGAGAATTGGGAGAGACAATATTACAATATTTAAGAGAAATTGATCTTCAACTATATATCCTGTGTACTGCTCATATCAGTTTGCTGACAAATGATTCTTCTTCTTTCATTCACTTTGTGTTTTGTGCGTGGCATCCTGATTATCTGTACGCCTTTTGGCTGGTTGCCTCCGTCTTCAGCACTCTCCTTACTTGGGCCGGACTATGGTCCTGCTTGAGTGGGACTGCCCGATCAGTCTCATTTTCCAGCCCTGATGGCTGAACTAAGCCCAATCACCACAACACGGTGCTGGCCTCGATGGGGCTGACAATTGATTGATCTGTGCTTTAATTAGCTGACGACTCCCAATATACGCAAGTGACAAACTTCTTCTTCTGTCACAACGAAAACAATTGAATCAGAAAGATCAGCCAAGATGAGTAACGAAGTTCGCAGGAACTATATTTGGGGAAGGATTTGAATTATAACTACTTCTATACAACGACATGCATAAAATGTCTGAGTGCTACCAATCTTTTTTACTTTTTTAGGGGGCCCCGCTTCGCCCTTATGTTACCGGTGACCGAAAGAGAAACGGAGGATAGTAGCACTGTCGCCTGGGTTTATGCTGTAAACACTGCCTTATGGGCGCATTTTGCAAGCACTGTCACCTGGGCGTTAGCTGTATACACTGTTACCTGAGTTTTACCTGTATACACTATCACCTGTGTGTTAGCTGTATACTCTGTCACCTGGGTGTATGATGTATACACTGCCATCTGGGTGTTAGCTGTATACACTGTCACCTGGGTGTTAGCTGTATACACTATCACCTGGGTGTTAGATGTCTACACTGTCACCTGGGTGTTAGATGTCTACACGGTCACCTGGGTGTTAGCTGTATACACTGCCACCTGGGTGTTAGCTGTATACACTGTTCCTGGGTGTTAGCTGTATACACTATCATCTGGGTGTTAGCTGTATTCACAGTATTCTGGGGGCATGCTGTAAGCATTGTCACCAGTGCGTATTCTTCAATTCTCAGAAGCATGCAGTTTTCTAATCTACATTCTGATGACAAGTAGAAGCATTCAGTTCTGTAGCTATATGTTAATGACAAGAAGAAGCACTCAGTTCTGTAGCTATATGTTAATGACAAGAAGAAGCACTCAGTTCTGTAGCTATATGTTAATGACAAGAAGAAGCACTCAGTTCTGTAGCTATATGTTAATGACAAGAAGAAGCACGCAGTTCTGTTGCCTACATCTGGATAACAAGACGTTTGAGAATGATCAAAAAAGAAGAATCCGATAATAAAATGTGAACATTTATATGCGTTCATGTCTGATATTTAAAAGAAATGTGCATATATATATATATATATATATATATATATATATATATATATATATATATATATACATTTCTAGTGCCGAAATTAAATATATATTAACGCCGACGTCGTGTGTGCTAGAGCTTCACCGCAAATAGAACGGCGAAATAGCGAATCTCATTTCACTGGACTTCATTCTTCTGGAAATATAACCATTGCCCTGATAACAGACAAATCCAATGGGAGTTTGTGAACGAAAAAATTTTAAAACTAAGTATACAAATATAATAACAAGTTAACTACAGTAGTCTGCGTGGTTCAAAAGGGGAGCAAAGAATAGTAACACTGAAACATATTATGTATATTGTACGAAGTCGACCCCTTAGCTGCAGAGGTATTCTTAAGGATATGATGAAAAGCCACCACCATTTTGTAGAAATCCACCTCTTCTTAACTTCCCAGGGAAATAATCCATCTAGATGCTTATAATCAATCATCCAGATGAATTTGTTTCCCTGTGAAACTAAGAAGAAGAAGAAAGTCTCAGCAAAATGGCAACAACCCCTCGTATCCTTAAGGATACTTCCACAGCTAGTAAGGAGTTATTTGTTGTAGGCGTCGGCTGCCCCATCCCATTTAGGGTAAATTTGATCCAGATGCCACACTTAAGTCATATGTGTCAGTCAAACATTTGCAGATATCGTAGCTCAATTGTAAATCATGAGATAGCACATTTTATTCTCCGGGTTACACCCGGAACACGAATCATACAATACAGAAACTGAGAATAGACTCAGTGGAAATACTTCAATCAACAATGATTCCTTGATCACAAATATATACTATATGTGTTCTGATACAGTTTATATGAGTGTGGCGTCACGTGATTGTGTTTACAATTGCAGTTATCGGAAAATGATGTCTTGTCGCTATGAAGTTAGGGAGCTGCTTGTAAATTAAATCAACAAATAGGAGAAGGGGTCATTAAAATTTTGACATTTGTTCACACACATGGAGTATGGTGGAAAGTTAAGAAAAGTTAACGTCAACAACACTATGCTTCGTATGACAATTTACTTTAAAAAATATATTATAAAAATGTAAATATAATATTATTTGATTAAAAGTAATTTTACCACATATATCTCAGGAACTATAGTGTTCTCATACACACGTGGCAGTAGATTCTGAATTTAAATGTTATAACTGGCAGAACTTATCCACGCATAGCTAGTGAATTATCGCTAGACTCCTGCTATGCTTCATTCAATTCTAAAATACTCAGTGAAAGCAAACTAAGGAAGTGCAGCTAAAATTTACACAGATAATCTTGACAACATCAGTTTAAACTGAAAATCCAACCAACAACTTAAAGTGATAAGCCCTTATATAAATAATTCTTTAAATTGAACTATTTGTTAATGCTGATCATAAGAAAATGCAGTTATCACACACACGCAAATTAACGTAACAATAAAAGAAATAAGGTTTCAAATATGTGCGCAAAAATGTTTATACTCGATTACTGTCAAAAGAAAATTCAACATTGCAGAAGAAATAATTGACAACAGAAACAGTGAGATAATTCAAGCTTAAAACAACAGATTAATGGTCGATTTTCTCATCTGTCCTGAATCAAATTATGGAACTTAGATTTATATGAAACTAGATTCGTTCTAATCACGGTGGGAAAATTATTGGGCTACTTACCCTGGTTGCTTACCATCACATTGCTAATGTGCTTGCCATCCCGGTTCACTGTATGGGAACAAACGCGATTATGACATCATACAGTCCATAACCAATTCATCGAATTCAGTCCATAGCCAATTCATATCTATAAACTAGATATAGCGCAAATATTATTACCAATGGCTCCTCTGTTTGAGGCTTGCAAAAAGGCTACAGCGAAAAATTTTGAAATTGGGGGACCACAGACTCGTTCAAGTGGGGGCACAGAAATGTGACTACTTAAACGGTAAACATCATGAATTATGGAGATACAATTTTAAACATTCTTGTTAACTTGCAAAAAAAAAAAGCAATTACCCTTTTTTAAGTATTTTTAGGCACCAGAGAGGAATCATTGTAGAGTCTTTGTCACAAATGGGAACCGTGGACCAAAAACAAAAGGCTGAGAACCATTGTTCTAGACAAAACTCGGACTTTGTAATTTGCCACTGATTTTTTTAAATCTTACTGGCAAATTTGGTGATTGGTTAGTGCATAGACTTTTTTGTAAACAGTTAATCATCCTAAAGTACCAGTAACATAGCTGCTACCAGGGTGCCGCAGTCCTAAAGTGCGAGTCTAGGCGAGCTTTGTTGTGCCTGGATGCCGCAGGCTTGTGCTAGTAACATATGCGAGTTTTGTTGTTCGACGCTGCCGCAGCTTTCTCACCTCTGGTCTTGTTTGAGATCACCTACTTTAATCAGGAGTCACGTTCTTTCTGTTGATTGTATGACTCCCTTCACCACTGAGTCAGTCTCATCACATTAATATGTATGAACGTGTGCCGAAAATCATAAAAAGATGCAGCGCACAAACGGAAGCAGATGTGAATTTAAAAAGAAAAAAATGTGGCTTACCTTGATGTTCTTTATTGTGTTTTAGCTCCTCTGATGTCACAGTTGTCCATGAGAGAAAAACGTCATTTTCTTTGATTTATCGAAATACTAGCTTACTGAGACAAACCTTCACATTAACATCACACTAATATTGAAACCATCACATTCATCAGTATTTATGTTATGTGTATACACCAGATGTTTCGAGTAGGTGTACTCGTAGCTTTTTATATCACAGATTCTGAAATTATAGTCTTATTTCAATCCACAGGGTGGAATATTTGGGTGTTACGGGTAGTGTAGTAAGTTTTGTTAATGTTACAGAGACCATATATTCGCTACTCCGCTATTGTTAATGTTACAAATATTATTTTGCTAGTATACTTAATGTTACACTTTATTATCTTACTCATCCTGGTATTGCAAAAAATGACATAATTACTATTCTGACTGCTGCAGATATTACAATCCAGCAATTGAGCTCTTTAAGATCTATACACAATCTAGTTTCACGATCAATATCGTAATAACAATCGTGCACAGAGAAATATTTTCGATTTCTTTCTATCATTGGATATGTATTGAAACTCATTCCATGTTATTGTCTTCTCTGTTGGGTGTTTGATAGTCTCGTTTCTCCAAGTGTTTCTATGTTGTCATTGCTTCCTTTTTATTCTATCGGCTCTATGCTATTCATCTTTCAACTAAAATATACCAGTATAAGGGATATAGGGATATATATATAATATATATATATATATATATATATATATATATATATATATATATATATATATATATATATATATATATATATATATATATATATATATATATATATATATATATATATATATATATATATATATAAAAGGGTGCTAAATTGGAGATATTAGCACAAAAAGTCCTTCAAATTGTCGTCTTCGGATTCTCTGCACGAGTGTAGTAAAAGCATGCCCAGTCCATTTCTTAATGCTGACAATCGAAGATTTTATTATTTGACTATATACTCTACTAGCTTTCTGATCGTACGCCTAATCCATCTGCATTTTCTCTCCTTAATTTGAGTGTCCAGCAGATCTTGAAATATTCTTCTCCATATATCTTCATTCATGATCAGCCAAAAAATCAGCAGAAACAGCCAAATTGTCAGCTCGTTTGTTTCCCTGCACATCTGCATGTCCAACAATAAAGACGAAGATGATTTTCTACAGTTAGACACAATTCTTAACCATTCCAATGACCCCGGTCCCCCCCACTCATTGCCTACAAACTTCATCAGCCTTGCCTTATACATGATATGCTTCAATGGTTAAAGCTATGCTGATTTATAAATTATCGCCAAAGCTTGACAGTAACTTTATTTATTGATAAGCACCAAAGGTTTACGATAACTTGATTTATAAATCAGCGACAAAGCAGGTAAATTTTCCAATAACTATTTTCCTGTCTAGTCAGTGATTACTTTATAACTCCTATACTAGCATATGGATGCGGGTCTTGGACAATAAACAAACTGAAAAGTTGGAAATTAGAAGCAATAGACATGTTGTTCTATAGAAGAATGCTGAGAATACCATAGACTGCCAGAAAAACTAATGTAGAGGTGTTGAAAGAGTCAAATGCGAAACGGACCTTAATAAATAAATATAAGAAAAAGACAATCTTCATTTTTGTTTGCCACTTCATGAGACAGACAGATTTGGAGAACATAGTCACAATAAGCAAAATTGAAGGTAACAGAGACAGAGGGCGACAACGTGAGAAAATATTAGACAGTCTGACAACCTGGCACGGCAGGGAAACAACAACGATCTTGATACATAATACTGTGGACAGAGAGTTGTGGAGAGCCATGACCGCCTACACCACCCGGCATGGCACCTAATGATGATGAGTCAATGATTACCAGAAATTTACTGGACTAGCACTGTCGTCATCAATTATCCATGCATATATGGCGTCCATTCCCCGACCATCTTAGATCATGGCATCCATTTCTATATTAAGGTTGGTTTGACCACGGGAGGTTTTTTCAAATCATAACTAAGTTCACCGTAGCCACGGAAAATCGAACTTGGCTCGTTTTGTCAACGGGCGCTGACTTAATACCCACACTGCTATAAAAATTATACAGTAAAACCTGTTTTAATTGCACATTCTATTAAAGGGAAATATATCTTCACAGAAAATAGTTTTTAGTCCAGTGATTTCGTCGCTGACAAACATACAATTTCCCTGCATTAAGCGGGAACTGACTATCGTCGAAACGGAAGCGAAAAATAATTATTTATGCAGAAAATCTCCGATATTCCAATATTCCTGCACAGACTTATCTTGACAAAAATCAGATTTTTTCGAGGACAATTGTTGTCATTATATAAATAGTTCATGCCCGCGTTAGTAGTGAGATAAGCAACCTGTGTTAGATGTCACAAGTCATGGTGAAGACTACATCAACGTAGACCAAGACCTGTGAATCGAAACAAGAGATAATGTATAACGGTGTCTTAGTTGAACAATTTAGATACGTCGGAACAGAGAAGAGGAAGA
This sequence comes from Meghimatium bilineatum, assembly GCA_034231615.1. Lineage (NCBI taxonomy): Eukaryota > Metazoa > Mollusca > Gastropoda > Stylommatophora > Philomycidae > Meghimatium > Meghimatium bilineatum. The sequence goes on along the minus strand of CM067321.1, from coordinate 45,611,208 downwards.
AACGGTCGAAAGACGAAGAAGAGAAGAGAAATAAATTGTCTTGTAAGAAGAAATATCTAGTGATGGAATAACAAATTAATTGTGTTATAAGAAGAAATATCTAGTGATTGAATAACAACTTAGTTGTGTTGATGGAATAACAAATTAATTGTGTTGATGGAATAACAAATTAATTGTCTTGTAAGAAGAAATATCTAGAGTGATGATTTATTCTGTCAAATGGTTACCAGAATTATAACAATTTCCACTGCAGCAAATGATTAGGATATTCCATGACTGTTTACCGTATGTACATGGCATATTTCCTGTATATAACACATATTTCCTTAAATACCACATATTTCTTTATATACCACATATTTTCTTATATACCACATATTTCTTTATATACCACATATTTCCTTATATACCACATATTTCTTTATATACCACATATTTCCTTATATACCACATATTTCCTTATATACCACATATTTCCTTATATACCACATATTTCTTTATATACCACATATTTCCTTATATACCACATATTTCTTTATATACCACATATTTCCTTATATACCACATATTTCCTGTATATGACAACGATTTCCTTATATACCACATATTTCCTTATATACCACAAATTTTCTTATATACCACATATTTCCTGTATATGACAACGATTTCCTTATATACCACATATTTCCTTATATACCACATATTTCCTTATATACCACATATTTCCTTATATACCACATATTTCCTTATATACCACATATTTCCTTATATACGACATATTTTCTTATATACCACATATTTCCTCATATGCCACATATTTCCTTATATACCACATATTTCCTATTATGGCACATACTTCTTGTATATTGCACATATTTTCAATCATTTTTTCATTTTTTAATGTTTTGGTGTCCCTAATAAATCCAATGATATCGTCAAGACAATGTGAACCATAGGATATCAAACCGCAAGCTAGTTTTACTGAGTTACGTTTGTATGACTAACCACTCTATCACCGAGCCACACTACTCTTCTGATGTCCCAACATGTATTTTATGCTAACTGAAACCGGGGTCATATCAGAAATGCAACTATGAAAACTCACAGTTTGATATTTCACAATTACACTTAATAAATATAATTCAATAAATTAATACTTTATATTATCGTGTGCCTAATGTTAAATTATTGACAACAATATACTCTGTAAAAAACTACAAATATATCACACTAACAACAGTGGATAATATTATCTGTCTTATTTCACCTCAAATACACTACCATCAACTGAGAATAAAACTGAATAAATGTTTCACCAGACACTCATTTCTTCAACTGGAAATCATTCATATCTTTCCGACAGTGCGCGAGAATTACACGCGCTGCCTCGCGAATGATTTTCACCATTTTCATCACTACTTGCTTATCGGGGTTGCCACTACGAGCCTGAACTGAGCAGACATACCGTTTTCTACCACACTTTGCGTATGCAGTTTTTTATGAGAAAATTAAGTTTTAAAGTATTGAGTTTGTGTATGACTGGTTTTTTTTTTCATGCATCATTGCTCCCGTCGAGAAGGGCATCATTTATAGATATATTATCTGGGTCAACTTACCCACAATTTTCATAACCAGCAACTGTTTAATTTGTTTCGATATTTCTACTTTCTTATTTGTTTCAATATTTCTACCTTTATATTTGTTTCAATATTTCTACTTGTATATTTGTTTCAATATTTATACTTTTATATGTGTTTCAATATTGTCTTATCTACTGTTATATTTACGTCAATGTTGTCTTATATACTTTTTTGTTTGTTTCAGGTTCATGTTAAGCAAATGTGACCTATTTTTTACGGAACTAAATATCATAAACAGGTAGAATATCCTAAGCAAGATGTAGCAGTCATCCACAGCCTTTCGAAACTTCTATCTATTTTGAGCCAGTCTTCCTGCTTATATTGCTGGCATGTTCAGGTGGTCTATGGTGTCCTGCGTCCATCTTCTTATTGGTCTGCCTCTTGTTTATCTCCCTGGCATCATTAACTCCATCATGGTCTTCTTTAGGCTGTCATTATTTGATATGGCCGAAATATTGTAGTTTCCTACAAATGTAGTCTAATAAAAATGTAACCGGCGTTAGTGTACGAAACTCAGTAGGAGGAAATAAGCAATGTTTAAAAAAACATTACATTTATTGTGTCCCTTTATTCGAGCGCAGTTGAGGAATGTAGTTTGGACGAGATAGATAGTATTTTAGTTTTTTTAAAGGGGAAACCGTTAGTTAGTTGTTGGGTTGGCGTCACAGGGGCGGGGGGTGTTAGATTTTTACTTTTTTGGGGAGGAAGTTTTGCAAGCTATAAACAGAAATATGTGATTGTATTAGCCATGTTGCTTTAGCGTCGTGTCATATGCTAATGACGAGACAATTCTGTGACGACACGAAAGATGCGCAAACTATAACAGGAATTGCGTTGCTATGCGCATAACTTTACAAACGCTTTAAAAGTTTGACACTGTAATCACTTGATGAGGCCACATTTGCCTAACATGTATTTCAATATTTCTACTTCTATATTTGTTTATGTGTATCTTTTTTTTAGTTCCTGCCTAAAATATAAAACGTAGAATATCCTGCAAATAGAAATAAAATGTGAGACAACTGTGACAGTTATGCAGTGAAATAAACAATTGAAACATCATTGAAACGTATCATGTATTGCACAGAAACAATAACTTGAATTTGTATTTAACCACTAATAAATCGAATCGTATCGCCCGTACATTATGGACAATCAGCTTTTGAACCGCCATCATCCGCCGAAGATGGATGTGTCGAGCCATTGGCGCAAATAAAACGGCGACACAACGCATTTCCATTCTCTGGACTACATCCTGCTGGAAATCTAGTAGGACCATGGTCATGCTACAAGGGAGATCCAGCAGGAGTTAGAAAATGAACGCTGAAGAAGAAGAAGAAGAACCACCATCAGGTTTGACGTATTTCTTTTCGTAAGACAACCGCACTAACGACTTTAGCATTCAGACCTCCTGGCACTTATTAACTTTAAACATGTGTGTTTCTCGAGGAGTGTACATGTATGTGCAGCATGCGTGTTGTTGTACGTGGTGTCTATCGAAAGGTTCGCATTCATAGTAGCTTGGGAATATACACTTTGAATGTTTAGACTAAAATTTTCATTTTTTAAGGCCTTCAATGTGGTCGAAGACGGAAGACTTGGCGACTCAAGCTGCAAGGTCATTGGATGCCATCTGAGCGGATCTGGTTAGAATCACGTTTGCTGCATGACTGTTCTTTATTAATAAATCCTGGATCGCCCGTGTTTTGCCGAGGCCCGAAAGGGGAGCAAAGAATAGCAACACTGTTTACCTTCCATGCATATCGTAAAAGGCGACTAAGGAGGTTTTGGGATGGAGTTGGCTGTCCCAACCCATATAAGGTCAGTGACCCAAAGCCATGTTGAAGTCGGATGTGTCAGGCCGTAAGGCTCATATATCGCAGCAATGTTGTAAACCATGACACAACGTTCTCCGAACTACATTCTGCTAATCTGCAGGAGTTTGAGAACGAACGCAGAAGAAGAAGAAGAAATCCTGGATGTATTTATATTATAAATTTTTATTTACTGAAGCCACATTTGAAGGAAAATTCTGTGTGTCATTTATGTCTACAGGTAGGCGTAATTTTGTCATTGTAGTTGTGAGGCCTTCTGACAAATACTAACATTATACATGTGTGTTTCTCAAGGAGTATAGATGTATGTGCAGTGTGTGTGCGGTTGTTGTCTGCTTGTCGATCGACCGGTCCATATTCATAGCAGTTTGGCAATATACAGATTGAAAGTCTTCACTGATATAGCATCTTTTTTAGGATTTTTTTTCTCTTAACTGTTGTACCACCGAGCGCACTGTTATAATCGTCAAATAAAGCAACACGTAGCAAGGCTCACTGTATGGACAGAAATTACTACTGCCATATGTGTCATCTATGGCTCCAGATGAGTTCACTCATATATGTGTCATCTATGGCTCCAGATGGGTTCACTCATATATGTGTCATCTATTTCTCAAGATGATTTCACTAATATATATGACATATATGGGTCAAGATGAATTCACTAACATAAGTGTCATATATGGGTCAAGATGAATTCACTAACATATGTGTCATATATGGGTCAAGATGAATTCACTAACATATGTGACATATATGGGTCAAGATTAATTCACTAACAAATGTGACATATATGGGTCAAGATGAATTCACTAACATATGTGGCATATATGGGTCAAGATGAATTCACTAACATATCTGACATATATGAGTCAAGATGAATTCACTAACATATGTGTCATCTATTTCTAAGATGAATTCACTAATATATATGACATATATGGGTCAAGATGAATTCACTAACAAATGTGACATATATGGGTCAAGATGAATTCACTAACAAATGTGACATATATGGGTCAAGATGAATTCACAAACATATGTGACATATATGAGTCAAGATGAACTCACTAACATATGAGCCATATATGGGTCAAGATGAATTCACTAACATATGTCACATCTATGGGTCAAGATGAATTCACTAACATATGTGACATATATGGGTCAAGATGAATTCACTAACATATGTGACATATATGGGTCAAGATGAATTCACTAACATATGTGACATATATGGGTCAAGAGGAATTCACTAACATATGTGACATATATGGGTCAAGATAAATTCACTAACATATGTGACATATATGGGTCAAGATGAATTCACTAACATATGTGACATATATGGGTCAAGATGAATTCACTAACATATGTGACATCTATGGGTCAAGATGAATTCACTAACATATGTGACATATATGGGTCAAGATGAATTCACTAACATATGTGACATCTATGGGTCAAGATGAATTCACTAACATATGTGACATATATGGGTCAAGATGAATTCACTAACATATGTGACATATATGGGTCAAGATGAATTCACTAACATATGTGACATCTATGGGTCAAGATGAATTCACTAACATATGTGACATATATGGGTCAAGATGAATTCACTAAAATATGTGACATATATGGGTCAAGATGAATTCACTAACATATGTGACATCTATGGGTCAAGATGAATTCACTAACTTACTACAATGCTACTAACTCAAACAAAACACTAACTAACACGAATATATTTGCTATTTAACTCATTTAGGCCACAGTGTGGCCTATCCTACGAGCTACGAGCTCATAGACAAGGTCATATCTAAAACAGAATTTCATAAAATGAATTGAAAATTTAAAAACAATCACTGGCGATTGAAAAACAGCTAACTAAATACCTACATAACTAATATACTAACTAGCTAACTGAAGAACTGAGTAACTAATCAGCTAACACTAACTAAATAACAATTAAAATCATTGTTCATTTCCTCGTTTTCAAACTCCTACCGGTTACAAGGATGCAGTTGCAACAAAGAAATATGTTTTTGATTTATGCTCTGATTTAAACAAAGATTCGACCTTTTTTTGCACCCTGGACTTGGACAAATGGACTGCTCCGAAGGACTTGATAGTAACTATCGTGTCTTTGTTATTTTCTGTCAGTGAAATCATATCTAGAAATATAATAAACACGCAACCACTGTCACACCACTGATCCTGTATCTGATGTGTCTGTTATATTCCAGCAGTACCGAGAGATGAGTAGTGACGTCATTATAATGAATTCAAGCACGAACAATGACCATCGATTGTACTATAAGACCTAACTGCTAAAACGTAAATATGCCTTAATTCGGTACATTTTTGATTATTGTCATTGGTTACTATTTATACAAAATCTACAAAATCCCTCCCAGCAACTTCTCAACGTCAAACAAGCAGTATTTGAGTTTTTGACTATTTATATGCTTGGAGTAGCGTTGGTTATTTTTGGCATGCGATTCGAACTACATAAATATTGACGTAAATGCAAATAAGGTAAATAGGTTACTAGAAAACTGTCAATATAAAATAATAAAATATAGAAAATAATAAAACAAAGAACAAATACAATTGTCAACGTGTCGGTCTAATTGGGACCTTTATCAAGACAAAAAAGCAGTTAAGAACACAAAACCATAACGAATTTAACCAAATTGGCTGCGAGAATGATTTCTCTCACCAGAATGGCGACTGAGTGATGATTTTCTGGTGAGAGAAATCATTCTCCCAGCCAATTTGGTTAAATTCGTTATGGTTTTGTGTTCTTAACTGTTTTTGTTGTCTTGATAAAGGTCCCAATTGGACCGACACGTTGACAATTGTATTTGTTCTTTGTTTTATTGTTATTTTCTATGTTTTATTATTTTATATTGACAGTTTTCTAGTAACTATTTACCTTATTTGCATTTACCTCTATTTGTCTGGTTACTGCGGCACTTCCTTTTTGTCGGTCATCCTCCGATATTTCGGTTATTTATAAATATTGACGACCGGAAGCACAGGAATAATTTTAAAAAGGAACAAATGAGGGCCTAATTAATTCAGAGAACAGGTCTTCTATCGCCGATCGGTCGAAGCGATACAATTCAGCAGTCCAATTGCTTGTTTGTTAAATATTTAATTGCCATCTGAAGGCCAAACCACGGCGCCTTTAACCTAATAGCAAAGTATATTATATAGTTATATCACAGTGTGTTTCATTTTTGTGTGTGGCACTTTATAGTCTGGGAAGATTTTATATTACAGCTCTTGTGCAGTGTCCGATGATTTAGTTTATATGCTTTTTTTTCACAATTGTTTTTGTCTCTTAAATAAAAGAAACTGCGCTTAATCATGAAGCTTCTTAAGTGTTATATTTTTTTTCATTTGTAAAAGAAGAGCTATATACAAATGATTAAATTCGTTCTCAGCAAGTAATACGGAGGGAAAATTAAAACAATTGAAATGCTCGACATTACTTAATTAACAAAATAAAATGGTAGTATATTATGGTGAATAAAATTACAAAAGTTTGAATAAAAACGAAATAATATAATCTCCATTCATCATCATCAAGTGTCGTCTCCGCATCGAAGGTTGGCTACAACAGACCTTCGGCATCCCCTGTCTCGTGTTTTAGTGGTGCAGTGTGTTAGACTGTAACTTATCCATCTTACGATTTTGCTCTTCCACTTGTTTCTGTCTACCTATTGTTCACATCACCTTTACCCTCAAGTAAGGTCTTCAACAAGGTCTTTTAATGTGTCTAAAATATTTTATTTACCTGAGCTGTATTTCCTTTAATAATTCTGTTTTCATGTTAACTGTTGTTAGAACCTCTTTGTTGTTTTCTTCTCTTTCCGTGATGTTTTCCGTATTCCTCTATATATCATATCTCAAAGGAATCACTTCTGTCTTCTAATTGGTTGTTAGGAATTTAGTCAATTGCGTCAAAGAAGCTCATACAAATGACAAATATATAGCTTGGCTGCTGCAAAACAACAAAACTAAGAGTTCTAATAGCTTGTATATTCCTAGTGGCACTAAATGGGTGTGAATTCTGGACACTCACCAATAAAGTGAAAAATAAAATGTCAGCATTTGAAAAAAAATGTTACAGAAAAATGTGTAACAGACTGCTATGTAACATGAGAAATGCTAGATGTGCTATCACTCTGGATGGGTTAGCAAATCTGAAAGAAGACTGATGAGATAGTTGGTCCACAAGTGTGTGCTTTGTTCTTGGCAGGATGTGGGAATCCTTGGATACTGGTGCACTAGATCATATGCCTCCCTTCGGGGACTAAACATGCATCCATAAACCTTCCTTACACATCCATGCCTTTGAGACAAACTTACATGATTCAGAGTGTCAAATTGGATGCACAGCTGAAAAGAATATGCGCTTTTGTTTGAAAGACTATCGGCTGTCAAGAGCTACTTGCTCATACCTAATGGATTATTTCATCATGTATTGTAGAAGCCTATAACGATATTTCAAAATAAGAAACTTTAAAAATAACCAGGATATGTTAAACTGGACAGGATGTTTTCCTTCTCACTTTATACTTGCGCGTGCGCTGTAGAGCGTCCATCACGCGCCCAGACCAGTTGAAGAATCGTCCAGTGGCTCTTGTGTACAAAACGTGCCGGCTATAATTGGCTGTATCCTCTTGTCCTATTTTGTACTAGAACCTGTTATACATAATATATCAATCATGTCCTCCAGTCTGTTTATTTTAGGATCTCGGTTGTGTTTGCAAGTCCTCTTGTGTATTGTCGATGCTTCGGTTCAGTTTTTAGATATCTTGTTTACTGTTTGAAAATGCAGTAATTGAGAGACGATTGCAGTCATCTGGACGACATAAGTTCGAATCTTGTTTTGCGATCTTCAGAAGTTGAGGTGATACAGTTTTTAAAATAGCTGTATGCACAAAGAAATCATACACAATTTGACGTTTATAAGGCCCATTATAAAAATCACAACAAAGCACACAATGAATAACTGATGCTGTTGTCTATAATCGCATCATAAACATTGAATGAAATCACATATTTGCGCGTGCTTTTACGCGTGCTTTTAATGATTTCGAAAATTTCATGTCTGAGTTTTAAGCAGTCAGCAGTCGGATCGTAGTGTAGCTGTATTACTACCTATTATTGATTTTGCTACCTTCTGATTTTCTTATTCCGTCAATTTACTAATACCTGCGTAATTTATTAATCTTCTTTAGTAGGTACTCGAGTCCATTGAATGTCCTCCAAGGCTGCTGCAACGTATTCCATCATTATATAAAATATGGCATTAATCTAGATTGATGGCTGTATATCTAACAGATTTGATGTCAAGTGTAGAGAAAAGCAAGAATGTGTGCTCCAACAATCATTGAGATTTTCTTCTCTGCCGATTTAAATTGCGTCTTGAAAACTTAATGAATGAAGTATTTATTTCCGCAAAATAGTATTGCTCTATGACTAAATTATCCCTTTCTAAAGCGAAAGCTAAGGCGATTGAGCTTTCTCAAAGGCAGATTCTATGCGCTGGCGATGTAGACTTAGTTTCCCATAATATGTCCGTACTGCTAGATCTGATTAACAACTTGACTGTGACTATGTCAAGTGACTATGTCAAGTCTCTCAACCTGTGACTTGTTCTCGCTATTAACAAATTTCGAGAATTGTGCTATTTTGTCAAAATGCTCATGTGGTAACACAAATAACGCTGAACAACCTCCAATGTCAGTAAGAACATTGCTGAAACTGCCTGAGATCCACAGTAACTACAAATCCCTCACTTGGCGAAGCAATAAGCATTCGAATAGGAAACTTTACAAAAATATTGATCAATTGTTAAGAAGAGTCTGAAACAACATGAAGTAGACAATGGGAAAAAAAATTTACGATCTACTGGCACGTGTGCTCAGTATTCTCGTTTATGGAACTGAGACATGTATGACATACACACAGGAGAAGAGATTTAACATCTTCCGTTTACGATGCCTCCTAGAAATGTTGAATATCAAATGGACGGGTACGTTTACCAACAATGATATCCTGCAGAGAGTCATGCTTCCAACAATATTTATCACACTGTCACAGAAGACAACAGTGGCTTGGCATATGCAAAGGATGAAAGACAATTATATACCAAGACAACTGTACGGTGAACTCTCACACGGTGCTAGAAGAAAAGGCAGATCAAAATTGCTATACACAGATGTCTGATAATTCTAAGTGAATATTTTTGTCATAGTTTGTAACAGGTGGGAAAAGCTAGCAGAAGATTGCGTCACATGGAGAACAATCCAGCGTAGTGGTGCTAAGACATATGTGAATTTAATTGTCAGAAGGACAGAAGTACAAACGTTCACATCGAACAGTCCAGTTAAAGCATTTTCTCATTCTTATTTCCAAGTCTTACAAACCAAATAATTCATGGATAGGCAGATTTTGTCATGAAAGACATACTTGCCTCGCGTCTGATTAACTCCATCTACTACAGGTTTGCCATATATATATCATACGTTTTAGACATCATATATACATACGTTTTAGACAGCTCACTCAGAAATTAGATTCCCATTTATTGTATTATATTCCATATTCGTTTTATTTTGGCTAAGACATGTTAAAACTAGGTATTCCTTACAGCTGACGGGAATTGAACCAGGTCTGTTCTAGTAGCACAGAATCGCTTTGCAACACAAGTAAATAGGTTTTCCGTACTTGATCCGAGTCCACAAAAAAAGATGTGGCCTGGTCAAGACTTTCAGCCTGTGTACTTAAGTCACTGAGAACAGACCAATATAAACAAGGACTATTACAACACCAACGAACATCCGGTAAAAGTATTACAGTATCCTCAGTAACACACACACAGAACATGCATATTCGTACACAAGGACCTAAATGCTTCTTGTAAACATAAATAACATAGAGACAGAACAATGTTGCTTCAAATAATATCTTATACAAGTAAATTCATGTAGGAAGTATCCTACTTGAATTTACTTGTTAAAAATAGGTATAGGAGCAACATCATTGTACCCAAGTTTCCTATACTGTTCTCCATCTCTCTTAACAGAGCGTCACATTACATGCTAAGGGTATCTTTCATGGCACGTAACTTAGAAGCTTCAAGTGATAACCCCCAGGGGTCTCTGAAAAACATCCACCATGTAAACACGACATCACGAACTGGATTCGAATCCACGACCTCTTGAGCACAAAGCGAACGTCTTAACCACTACGCCACAGAGATCCAATATTTTTGCCCAATAGTACATTTTTACTTTTTCTTTAAACGTTGTCGTTTCCAATTGTCGGTTCTCCTTTGTGGTTTTCGGCTGTCCGTTTATTGTTGCCAAAATTAAATTTGCATACAACTCGCCCAGGTTGTCGATACGGTTGTATTCATGTGTTTCCGTTCAAGGTGTAGATTCGTCGTTTTGTTTTTCAGTTTTAAGTTGTTTAATTTTTTTCATTTTTTTTGCGGTTTCCCATTATGTTTTAGTAATTCGCGTTTATAAATATAAAAGTCAATAAATATTTTCCTCGATAAATTAATCTCATGTTTATCCCCGATATCACAAGCCTAGAGATACAGTCAGAACACCGACAGGAAAATTCTGCAATAATTATGATGCAGAAATCCAGGCAATTAGTGTGGCAGCTAAAAAACTGCTGAACTCCAACTCTGACCTACAGCCTGTGGTATTCCTGACACATGCAAGGTCAGTGCTTCAAGCTCTCCAGTCTGGAAAACTAACAGACTTGAAAAAACTACTTAGCGAATTGTCTTACCAGTATAGGGTAACCATGCAGTGGATACCCTCTCACTGTGGAATATCAGGAAATTAAAAAGCAGACCAACTGGCTAAGGAAGGTTCTGCCGAAGACCAACCAGATATACCAATCACCTACCATCAGAAAAAACAGATGATCAAGTCAATACGAAAGCCACAAACACCAACACAAGATTGGCAACACGGCCATGTGTACATGTGGACAGGCAGCACAGAGTGCCAAACATATACTTCAAGAGTGTTCTGAGCATGAAACGCTGAGGCAGACATATTGGCCAGAGGAAACAACACTGGAATCAAAACTCTATGGGACACTGTTTGAACTACAAAAGACAGTGAGTTTTATTAAGGAGACAGAATTACAGATATAGACATGTTTCAAGTGAACGAAAGAAGAAGAAGAATCCCCGATATGGAATAGCAATAAATGTGTATACTTTGTTGAGAAAGTTGATCCGTATGCATGTTTAGAATAACATCAATGTGGAATAAAATTCTGATGTTTATACTATATATAATGCGTTCATCAATAGTTGCACACCAATATTGTCTATTATCTTCATAATTACTAAGAATATGGGCTTCACATTTTGTCTGACTGGATTATTTCAATGTTCGAAGAGCGTTTTCCTACCAATAGTATGATGTAAGGAGCCGCGGTAGTGTCACTCATCCGCTGACAAGCAAACCAGGGTTTCGAATATACTCGTTATTCATAGTTTTGAAATACAAATTACTTTCGTGGCTAACTCAGCGACCAGACGGCAGCATAGCTCATTCTCTGGGAAAGTCGAGAAATGATGCCATTGTTACAGAGCAAATGCGGTAGGTGACCCCAGCAGGTAGTTTCTGGTCAACCAATGAATAGGAAGCTGAGTACGTATGGGAAACCGTGTGAAACCACATAATGTCATGTTATAACCAAACAGTGCCATTGTATAGCTAGACATTGTAATGTTATAAACATTTTACATATCAACAATGTTATAAACAATTTTTGCAATTTTATAACCACACATTGCCATTTTATAACCCATGCATTGTCATTTTATAACAACACATTGTCATTTTATAACCCATGCATTGTCATTTTATAACAACACATTGTCATTTTATAACCACACATTGCCATTTTATAACCCATGCATTGTCATTTTATAACAACACATTGTCATTTTATAACAACACATTGTCATTTTATAACCACACATTGTCATTTTATAACCCATGCATTGTCATTTTATAACCACACATTGCCATTTTATAACCCATGCATTGTCATTTTATAACCACACATTGCCATTTTATAACCCATGCATTGTCATTTTATAACCACACATTGTCATTTTATAACCCCCAAATGCTTGTGCAATTTTGTATCCACTTAATGCTCATTTTATTTGGTAGCCATTCATTTCTGTTGTCATTGTGTAGCCATTAATCTTTAGTGTTCCTCATTTCCGTCATCATATTTCATCCCTCTTTGTTCTTGTTGTTGTATACCCTTGCTCTTGTTTTTGTACACCCTTGTTTTTGACATTGAATAGTGTTGCTCTTGTCATTGTACACCCTTGCTCTTGTCATTGTATACCCTTATGCTTGTCACTGTATACCCTTATTCTTGCCTTTGTATACCCTTATTCTTGTCATTGTATACCCTTATTCTTTCCATTGCATACTCTTGTTCTTGATAGCTTGTCCCAACCTCTATTTCCACAAATATTTCATAAGATTGGCAACTACGTTTCTTGTACATAATCTTGTTGTTAGCCTCCACTATTGAGATCATGAGTTCTCAAAATCTACTTATGTGTTATAATTCAGTGACCAAATTTGTGGGTTTCCAAACAAGAGTCAGTTCACGTTATGACTCGTTATAAGAGATGTTCAATTACCATACATCATCTTTCTCTAAAAAAAAATGATTCATGCGCAGGCGAGATAGCATCTGATAAAATATAACCTTATTTCACAACTAGGAATTTTCGTATAACAATATGACCCATAACAGGCTAGGGTCGTGGGGGTGGCACATTGGAGACAGCATAAAATAGATCCTCCACACACTTCTGTTCTCAACAATTCGCAACAGTGTAGAAATATTATGCAAGGGCCACTTCTTGATGTTAATACAAAATTTAGTTTTTTACGGCATCTTCTCCTTCACTTCAAATGCTCCGTGAAAAATTAGTTGTAGAAAGGTAACCGTGTCTCATCACAATATCTTGCATACACAGTTCACAAATGAATATGTATAACAATGTTCACACTAATGTATTGTGTTATTATGTGTACAATCTGTTGACAATATTTGATGTACTACTGATGTGTTCGTATGTGAAATCATCATCATCAAGTGACATATTCTTTCCAGAATGTAGTCTTTCCTATGGATCTCTTGAATTCTCTGCGGTCTTGAGCAAGTTGTCCTACATCTTTCAGTGACATGCGCAGGCATTCTTGAATGTCTTGTGTTCAAATGCGTTTTGGTCGGCCTTTGCCCCTGTTGCCTTCTATCATCCCCTTTAGTAACATTCTCTCCATGCCGTCGTGTCTCTTAATATGACCGGAAAAAAGTAGCTTTTTCTTTAATATAGTGTTCAGAATCCAGCCTTCCTGGACGTTAATTGTTCGTAACACCTCCTGGTTTGTTTTCTTCGCTGTCCATGGTATTCTCAGATCTCTTCTATAACACTTTAACTCAAATTATATTATTCTCTTGGCCACTGTTGTATTTAGTGTCCATGCTTCGCATCCATATGTGATATACTAGTGATATATGTACTATTCTTGGTATGTGATATACTAGTGATATGTGCACTGTGTTAGTAAATTATTTCACGTGTTTTGTTTTCTTTTGTGTATTTAAACTTTAATAATGTTTGTTACGAACACCTTGGATAGAGAAAAAGCGCAATGAAGATATCTTGAAAGAAGTTAATCTAAAAAAGAGGGCTGCTTACCAACATCAGGAAGAGACAGTGCACGTTTATTGGACACGTCATAAGAAGTGAAAAATGAAACAGATTGTAATAACAGGCAAGTTGAGAGCAAGGGGCGTATGGGAAGACCAAGAGAGAACATGCTTGACAACCTAGCATTTCGGCACCGGAGAACATCGATACCGGAAATAATTAATAGCAGACGAGATAGAAGGCTGTGGAAAGAAATGATAACACCACACGACATGGACCATAAGAATAATTGATTGACAGCACACGAAATAAACGGCTGTGGAAAGACGTTTTAACCAACTCCACACGGCGTGGGTCATATGAAAAAAATGTGTGCGTTATTATTTGTATATAAAATCTTGTATCAAATTAATCGTACTTACGCATTTCATAGGTTTATATAATCGTTTCAATCAGACACGGCAGACTATATCTAAAACTAGTGGGAAATTATGTGCACACAAGAAAACATACAAATTACAATATACAAATCATATTCAACGTTTCAACCAACAGGTCTCTATCAAGATACACATAAAACATCAAAAGACGACGAATGGAAAAATTATCACAACAAACAAACGTATCCAACGGAAATTTGGAAAACCCTTAGTGATGTCAAGAGTAGAGTTAAGTAAGAATGTAACATTATCAAATTAATGTTAGTTTGTGGTGTTTTATGTGTTTAACCATTGATACTTTTTTCTGTTACATAAGTCAAACTAGGGTTGGGCAACCTTTTTGGAGTTGACTGGCCAGATTGTGAAATGATGTGGTGTAGTAGTTAAGTCGTTATTCTTGTGCTCAAGAGATTTCCATGTTTGAATCTTACTTGTGAAGTCTTGCTTACAATGTATATTTATTTCAGGATGTTCTGGGAATTAACTCTTAAAGAAGTAAGATTTATTCAGAGATACAAAGTACATATGGAATAGTCCGAGTATAATTAAGGCAATCCTCTACATCTTTTTCAAAATTGAAATCCGTTGGAGAATGGGGTTCACAAGCTCTTCTCTTAGTCCCTTTGTGATCGAAGATGTCACCGTCTATAGAAATCATTCTCTACTTTAAATGACTCCGCTATGTTTGAATTATTTAATGTGGAACATCAAATATTGGAAGCGGACAACACTGTTTTCAGCTAGCAACATTACAGTTGTGTCGTAATGATTTCCTCCTCGTAACTGTTTATTGTAGTTTATATTTTGACTGAAATATCTGGAGATTGTATTATTTCTGAACGCATGCGATAGTGCTTATTATTATGGTTATGCTAAAGTCAATCTGACTGGTCAGAAGTAAAATGGGATGGCGGTTTGAATTTGATTCACCGGTAGCAATTGACCCACCTTAGATATAGATATTTATAATTTTTATATCGGGCTATTTCGTATGTCCAGTAATCCACAAATAGACGGTTTGCCATATCCACTCTTGGTAATGTGTTATGATGTTTTATTTATGCGTGGACATGGCACTGGTTACTACATCATATGCAAGATAAAACTAGTTGAATGACATGCGAAGCTAGATGTGTCTGAGATTAAAGGCGCAGATATCTCAAACAGACTGTTTGTTTGTTTGTTTGTTTGTTTGTTTGTTTTGCGTTCGCTCCATTGTAACCATCACGGATATCCGTGCGATTTCCGCCGGGAGCGTGATTACATTGTGCCACCGTTATGCGCCTTGTAGGCCTAGCACATCCGATTTCGGCATGCCTTTACAATTCGGGTGGACTACCCTTATCCTGTGACAGCCTCTTTATCTGTCGCCAGGCACGCGTAGTGGCGACTCTTCGCCCATACGATTTTTGCTCTTGTCTGACTCGCACGAGGTGTTCCACTGTCTATGAACTTGCCTCGTGTAATTGGACGTGCTGTGACTGTGCCCATTGGGTACTGAACCGTTTCTCATCTGTGAGCCTGGTTCCTTAAGGGGAAGAACTCAACAGAGGAGTTGGACCCTGGCTCTTTCGCCCTCTTAGCCGAGGTGTCATTCACAGACATCGTGTACCCCTTGTCCAAGTAAGAGTCTCACACCACGCGTTTGAGAGCAAGGCGTTCTCGAGCTGAGCGTCCTTGTCCCAATAGCGCCTGAGCCCATCAGGTACTGAACCCTTTGTCTCTACAAGTGTATTTCCGGTGTAGGAAAACCTAACAGTAGAGTTGGGCCAGGGCTAAATCGTTGTCCCTTTTGTGCCTGAGCCCATCGGGTACGGAACCCTTTCTCTTCGCGAGCATATTTCCGGTTTAGGAAGGCTCGACATTAGAGTTGGATTAGGTCTTCTTGCTTTACCAAACGCCAATGAACTGGTCTGGGTCTCTGCCTGTAAGGAACACAGCTAACTAGAAGCTCGCCTCGAGCTGACGGAGCTTGTAGTTCCCCTTTCCTATGGACTTTTCACTTTATATTTGCAGTTTGCGCTGCCCTCTAGCGCTGTTCTGCCCTTTCATTGTTTCATTGTACTCGGTATGAAATCTATGTGTCTCTCGCCATGCATCTACCTTTACGTGCATTTTACATTGGCCGCCCCTCCAATGTTCGGACTGGACTGACTAGTTTCACTGTATGTCGACAGTGTCGCTATATGTGGTGATGCTGGTGGTGTCAGAGATATTGTCTGTCTCTTGTGCAGTCAAATCTCTTTCCATCTGCTACCTCCACATTCTCGGACACGATCCCCAAATGAGTTGGCCAGAATCAGCTCCAGCTGCTGTATTTCTGTTTCCAGGGTGCACCGCGTGGAGGTACATTTGGGATCTTGGTTATCTGCTAACCCTATGTCCGCCTAGAGCAATTCGTTCCCTTTGCACCCCAAACAGACTGTAAATTATGATACAATTCATTCCGCTCCCTGGGTTACACTGTACTAACTCGTAGGAATTTGAGAACGAACGAAGAAGAAAATAACACGTAGATCATACCAACAGGTTTGTTTCTAAGAGTAAAAACACACATTTTAAACAGCAGTTTATTTCTAGAACACAAAACACTCAGTGTAAACATTAGTTTGCTTCTAAGAGACACAACACTCAGTGTAAACATTAGTTTGTTTCTAAGAGACACAACACTCAGTGTAAACATTAGTTTGTTTCTAAGAGACACAACACTCAGTGTAAACATTAGTTTGTTTCTAAGAGACACAACACTCAGTGTAAACATTAGTTTGTTTCTAAGAGACAAAACACAAAGTGTAAACATTAGTTTATTTCTAGAAGACAAAACACAAAGTGTAAACATTAGTTTATTTCTAGAAGACAAAACACAAAGTGTAAACATTAGTTTGCTTCTAAGAGACACAACACACAGTGTAAACATTAGTTTATTTCTAGAAGACAAAGCACACAGTGTAAACATTAGTTTGTTTCTAAGATACACAACACACAGTGTAAACATTAGTTTATTTCTAGAAGACAAAACACAAAGTGTAAACATTAGTTTGTTTCTAAGAGACAAAACACACAGTGTAAACATTAGTTTGTTTCTAAGAGACAAAACACACAGTGTAAACATTAGTTTGTTTCTATAAGAGAAAACACAAAGTGTAAACATTAGTTTGTTTCTATAAGAGAAAACACAGTGTAAACATTAGTTTGTTTCTATAAGAGAAAACACAGTGTAAACATTAGTTTGTTTCTATAATAGAAAACACAGTGTAAACATTAGTTTATTTCTAGAAGACAAAACACAAAGTGTAAACATTAGTTTGTTTCTAAGAGACAAAACACACAGTGTAAACATTAGTTTGTTTCTATAAGAGAAAACACAAAGTGTAAACATTAGTTTGTTTCTATAAGAGAAAACACAGTGTAAACATTAGTTTGTTTCTATAAGAGAAAACACAGTGTAAACATTAGTTTGTTTCTATAATAGAAAACACAGTGTAAACATTAGTTTATTTCTAGAAGACAAAACACACAGTGTAAACATTAGTTTATTTCTAGAAGACAAAACACACAGTGTAAACATTAGTTTGTTTCTAAGAGACAAAACACACAGTGTAAACATTAGTTTATTTCTAGAAGACAAAACACACAGTGTAAACATTAGTTTGTTTCTAAGAGACAAAACACACAGTGTAAACATTAGTTTATTTCTAGAAGACAAAACACACAGTGTAAACATTAGTTTATTTCTAGAAGACAAAACACACAGTGTAAACATTAGTTTATTTCTAGAAGACAAAACACACAGTGTAAACATTAGTTTGTTTCTAAGAGACAAAACACACAGTGTAAACATTAGTTTATTTCTAGAAGACAAAACACACAGTGTAAACATTAGTTTGTTTCTAAGAGACAAAACACACAGTGTAAACATTAGTTTGTTTCTAAGAGACAAAACACACAGTGTAAACATTAGTTTATTTCTAGAAGACAAAACACACAGTGTAAAAATAAAAGCTTAAAATAAGACTGGAAATGTAATACATTTTGAGTGATCTGATGATAGAGTAAAGAAATATCTAGAAGAGAATACTCCCACTTGGACAGGAACAGAAACACGATAGTGACCCTTGTCCCGATTAGCGACTGTGCAACGTAAGACACAAACAAGAATACAAGAACGCAGGGAAGAGGAAATACTCCTATATAGACATCATGATTAGTTTACGGGCAGCTTTCACTGTTTGTTTACTCGGGAGAAAATAACAGTTCGATAAAATAAAGTGAAGAATTCATATAGAAAGAAAATACGTATGAGAAATGTATACTCGCACATTGTAAGAAATATTTAGTGATATAAATTTATATAAACCTGTAACTAGTCAGCGGCATAGAGGTAGCACATTGTATGCATCAAAACACAGAATACTTCAACGATTTATATCTTTAACGATGCAGACGAGTGAGGAACAATCGTGTATTGTCCAGTCCTTAACGTTATCTGTCCACGCTTTTCTTGGTTCCCCTCTGCTTCTTCTACCCTGGATAGTTCCGAGTAGTATCGTTTCTGGCAAGAATACATGTCGCCTTGCATGCCCAAACCATGCACCTTTCGTAGTGATATATATATGTATTCGTGAAGACATCTTTAGAGGAAGGTTACATTTCATCGAAATATTGATGTTGTGAAGGACATTATGTTGAGAGAGAGAGAGAGAGAGAGAGAGAGAGAGAGAGAGGAGTCCATGAGACATATAGGTTCAGAATGAGTGCGAAAAGTAAATTTAAAGACTAATGAAACGATACAGAGAAATTTTGATAGCGAATGAATTAAAATTGAAAATTGAGGAGATTGAGGAAGAACTGAAGAGACGATAGATTGAGAAATACAAGTTGAGTTAGAGAGAAGCATGTTGAGAAATACAAGTTGAGTTAGAGAGAAGTGGTTCTTCTTCTTCTTCTTTCGTTCACTTGAAACATGTCTATATCTGTAATTCTGTCTCCTTAATAAAACGCACTGTCTTTTGTAGTTCATACAGTGTCCCATAGAGTTTTGATTCCAGTGTTGTTTCCTCTGGCCAATATGTCGTTTAAAGTTTGTTTGGCCAGTAGCTCTATTCCCTTGCCTCCTGGCTCCTCGAGGCAATTGAGAAGGACTTTCAGTAACTGAGGTTGGGCCCTTTCGAGGTATAGGGCCCGGCACAGTCCCTGCCTGAACGTCCGCCACAGGGCAGGCACCATAACTTTTTATAGATACAGACATGTTTCCATTGTGTTTTGTGCGTGGCATCCTGATTATCTGTGCGCCTTTTGGCTGGATGCCTCCGTCTTCAGCACTCTGCTTACTTGGGCAGGACTATGGTCCTGCTCGAATGGGACTGCCCGACCAGTCTTAGTTTCCAGCCCCTGATGGCTGAACTAAGCCCCATCACCACGGCACGGTGCTGGCCTTGATGGGGAGAGAAGTGGTTGAGAAATACAAGTTGAGTTAGAGAGAAGCATGTTGAGAAATACAAGTTGAGTTAGAGAGAAGCATGTTGAGAAATACAAGTTGAGTTAGAGAGAAGTGGTTGAGAAATACAAGTTGAGTTAGAGAGAAGCATGTTGAGAAATACAAGTTGAGTTAGAGAGAAGCATGTTGAGAAATACAAGTTGAGTTAGAGAGAAGCATGTTGAGAAATACAAGTTGAGTTAGAGAGAAGCATGTTGAGAAATACAAGTTGAGTTAGAGAGAAGTGGTTGAGAAATACAAGTTGAGTTAGAGAGAAGCATGTTGAGAAATACAAGTTGATTTAGAGAGAAGCATGTTGAGAAATACAAGTTGAGTTAGAGAGAAGCATGTTGAGAAATACAAGTTGAGTTAGAGAGAAGTGGTTGAGAAATACAAGTTGAGTTAGAGAGAAGCATGTTGAGAAATACAAGTTGAGTTAGAGAGAAGTGGTTGAGAAATACAAGTTGAGTTAGAGAGAAGCATAATGAGAAATAAGAAATAAGGGGATCTCGC
This sequence comes from Meghimatium bilineatum, assembly GCA_034231615.1. Lineage (NCBI taxonomy): Eukaryota > Metazoa > Mollusca > Gastropoda > Stylommatophora > Philomycidae > Meghimatium > Meghimatium bilineatum. The sequence goes on along the minus strand of CM067321.1, from coordinate 45,590,557 downwards.
TGGCGTAGTGGTTAAGCTGTTCGCCTTGTGTTCAAGAGGTCACGGGTTCGAATCCAGCTCGATGGATTCGAACCAGGTGGATTTTTTTCGGAGATCCCTTTGGATTATCACTTGAAGCTACGGAGTTACGTGCTATGCGTGGTACTCTCGGCAGGCGGCCGAGGCAGAATTTAGAGTATCGAGAGTTATTTGGGGAAAGATTGACAGGATGAAAATGAATAAAGATTTACAGTGAAGGTGGATGGATAACATCTTATGTACATACAAATATTATTAGATATTGCAATAGGTTACTAGATATTTTCACAAATCCAAGATGGCTTACTTTATTAATATCATCATCATCATGTGTCATGCCGGCTGGCGGTCGAAATCATGGCTCTTCACTTGAGCTTTCTATCTCCAGCATTGTGTAACAAGATCGTTGTTGTTTCCCTGCCGTGCTAAGCTGTCAAACTGTCTAATATTTTCTCCGTTTGTCGCCCTCTGTCTCTGTTGCCTTCAATCTTGCCTGCTTTGACTATATTCTCCAAACCTCCCTGTCTCATGAAATGACCAAAAAATGAAGATTGTCTTTTTTATATTATTGATTAAGGTCCGTTTCACATTTGACTCTCTCAACACCCCCACATTAATTTTTCTCGCAGTCCATGATATTCTCAGAATTTTATGTTTTAAAGAAAGTTTACATTATACAGAACTACATCTCTATTGCCTCTAATTTCCCACTTTTCTGTTTGTTGATTGTCCAAGACTCGCATCCATATGTTAGTATAGGAGTTATATAGCACTGCAGAACTATCTTCCTTGCTTCTAATAACAAGGTCCTATTACACAATATATTTTAATTTACATGAATATTGTTTTTGCCTGCCCTATTCTGCTTCTTATTTCTGTTGAACTTCTTCCATCTGCTGTAATCGTTGTACATAAATATTTGAATTTCTGGACCTAGTTTAATATTATATCATTCACTTTGATCATGCAGGTTGTGTTATTTTGTTTCTTTGAAATAACCATTACTTCTGTTTTCTTTATAGTTAGGAAGTGGCCTTTCTCTTTAATTTATGGGACTACTACATTAATTAATTCTTTAAGGTCTACCTCACTTTTTGCAATCAGAACAGTGTCATCCGCATATCTCAAATTATTTATGAAATGTCATCCCACTTATATTTCTGCGATATCAACTATTGCTCGCATTATGTTTTCACTTTATAAAGAGAACAGGTCTGGTGAAAATACACATCCCTGTCTAACTCTTTGCTTTATTTGTTGAAAAGGGTCAAATTGATTTCCTACTCTTATTGCTGCTGTTTATTGCCAGTACATGTTCTTGATGATACTTAAATCCTTGCTGTCAATGTTCAAATTCTCTAGCATGTGTACAACTTCACTATGTTTAAATTTATCAAATGCTTTTGTGTAGTCTATAAAACAGAGGTACATATCTGTTTTTACCTCTATAGACCTCTCTATTAGTGTTCTCAAAATATATATAGCATTTTTGGTACCTTTGCCTCCTACGAAGCCACATTGTTCTGGACTTATTTCTGTTTTTATTTTTTTTCTCACTCTACTCATGAGGATGGATTCTGAAAAGTATTTTTGTTATTTGGCTCATGAGGCTGATTGTACGTTGTTCTTCACATTCGGTGGTCCCTGGTTTCTTAGGTAAGGCTATAAATATTAATCTCATTAAGTCATCGGGTATGTGTCCAATATTATATACGTTATTTAGCAATTTCGTAATTATTTCAACTCCAAAGTCACCTAAAACTTCTAATTCATCTAATGTGATATTGTCTGGTCCTGGGGTTTTGCCGTATTACATGACTCTCATGACCTCCCTTACTTCTACTGCGAGTATTGATGGACCCTCACCGTTATCTTGTATGTTTATCTAGGGTCTATTGTCATCATAAAGTTATTTGATATATTCTGATCGTCTTTTTAATATACGCTCTTTTCCTATTAATACCTGCCCTGTCAAAGATTTAGACACCCTGTAACTGTTCTTTTCCCTGGAATCACCTCAATTTGCTTATGTAGTAATGTTGTGTCTTGGTTGTAATGTGATTCTATTTCCGTGCATTTCTTGTTCAGCCAGCTTTATTTTGCTATTTTGTATTTCTCTCTTATCTCCTTATGTATTTTCTGATATTCCTCTATCTTGTGTTTATTTTTTTTCTTCTGGTGCTCATCAATTCTAACATTTCTTCAGTCATCCATTTTTGTTTTGATGTATGTTTTACTTTTGGTATTATCTCTGTAAATGTTTGGTTTATCGAATGTTTTAGCATGTACCATTGATCTTCAATACATCTAAATATATCGAAAATGAATCGTAGCAATGGCATTGTATCTATTCTGTAAAATTATGTTGTATCTTTCTTTAATGTCAGACTCTGATATCAATAATGCTAAATCTAATTTAATATTTCATGAAATCTTCTTGTTAATCTGAAATCGTTCTCTTAATCTTTAATCTTATACAAAATTTCCCCAAAATTTAGTAGATGATCACGCAGTCAGCAAGTGGCCTTGTTTTCACATATCTAATGCTGTTTATGTCTTTTAGAGACTAAAATATAATCAATTTGATTCCGTGTATTACCTCCTCGGCTAATCCATGTACAACAGCCATTTTAGATGTTACTTGAACCATGTATTCCCTATTATTAAATTATGTACTTGCGCCCACTTTATCAATAAATCTTCCAGTCATATTCTCTATCTCTGTATCACCTACTTGTGCGTTAAAGTCTCCCATCACTATAGTTACTACAATATGTAACATCATAATTTAACAGATGATTTAAAAGTTCAGTAGACGACTTCATTGAGTAATGGATAACTTCACAAGTCAGTAGACAACTTCATGAGTCAATAGATAATTTCATAGGCGAATACTAAACAAACTAATATGTAAACAGATATACTCAAGTTACAAAAATAGGTACAATACAAGAATCAGTGGACATGTTTCTACGGAACAAATGCTAACATAATTAAACGGAATGAAATTCCGATAAAGATGCATATACCGACGCATCCAATATTCTACACGTTGTGCGATGATAACCCATGACCACACAACATTCGCGCTGCACACTGAGTGGGAATTGGATGGCCAATTCATTGCGCGCAAATCGCTAGATCGGTATTTTAAGTTACGACTTTTTATGTTTCCGAGATAGTGCAATAGCATATGAAATTAAAAAGTTGGTATGTTGTCACGTGATTTGTATACTGATTCTTGTATTGCACCCAAAAATAATTACATATTGTCTATTGTCTGTCGCCATGTGACTGATGGTTGATCGTATTCACATTTGCCGTTAAGCGTAGAGGTGGGAGCTTAAGCTGTCGCTCCAAGGTTAGATGTGTCTCCGTGGTTGCGTTTAGTCAATGTTTCTTCAAGTCTATTTTAATGTTCTCTATCCACAGTTTTCTTGGTCGACCTTAGGTTTTACCCCCGGATATTCTTTTGTTATATGCTCTTATTGGTCATTGAACATTTAATCTGATAATTAAACA
>CM067321.1:45567017-45584517 GCA_034231615.1 Meghimatium bilineatum | reverse complement strand
ATGTTGCGTAGCGTTCACGACTTACGACCACATAAAAAAAACGTGCAAATTTAATTGTTATTGTACTCTGAATTAAATGGGTGAAGCTACCATTAAATGCACTGCTTCCTCTCGTACATTCTCAACCATCTGCAGATTCGCAGGATGTAGTAAAGAGAACTGTATACGTTGTGTTATGGTTTACAGTTTGGGTGCGATATATGTGCCTTTCAGTCTTATATCCAACTTCAGACGTCAGAATGACTTCTATGTGATTTTGAGTCTCTGTGAGATCGTAAAGCTCTCTCCCACTCCCACAAATCATCCTTAGTCGCGTGTTATAACGTGCGTCGCACATAACAGTAGTGTTGTTCTTTGCTCCCTTATCTGGCCCCTCGCCAAGACAAGGGTGGTAATAGTGCAGAATTATTATATTATTTTTTTCTTATTTTTTTTTAGCGAAGATAAATCATTTTGAGAATAAAATGTGCATCAATTTCTACTAGCAAACAATGTATATAGGAACATTATATCTCTATTCGGGACTGGTAAATAATGAATGTAGGGACATTGTCTCTATTCGAGACTGGTAAATAATGAATGTAGGGACATTGTCTCTATTCGAGACTGGTAAATAATTAATGTAGGGACATTGTCTCCTTGCGGGACTGGTAAACAATGTATGTAGGGGCTTTATCCCTATTCGGGACTGGTAGGGTAGGTAAGTAGGCAGGCAGGAGGTAGGTAGGTAGAAACTAAAGTCTATACGCCGGGTACTACAAAAGACAGTCCTTCAATCTATAGAGTTTATTCGTGTTTAAATGTGCTATGTAGATAATGACCAACACAATTAATATATGCAAAACGTATGATAATCCCGGCCATATCTGCACATTGTTTTGGACCATGTTTACATGACAAATGGAACGGTCCTCAGAAAAAAGCGAACATGTTCACGATCCAAACAGTCAATCCTAATTACAGTGAAGATCTTGTACGAGCTAATATTAGTTTTACTGTATTAATATTCCCCATATCAGCAGGTTTTATTGTAATCTTAGGAAGTTTAAATTTCTTTATTAGTGTTTTCAAACATTTTGTAGATTAAAAATGTGTCCATGATCAATTAATCACCTATATCGTATGAAAGGGAGATAAGTAAATTTAAATGTTCGTATTTACAAGAAATACGTTTACTACGGATGCTAATGAATCTAAACCAAGTCTTGGTTGGTGAGTATGTCAATAGGTCTCTTTATGATGAGGACCACCTTTTTCAACCAGGAAAGTCAATTTATTTCGGTTATATCAACTCAGTCATGTCTCTTTACTGTCCCATTCACTATGGCACACACACAAATACGTCTTCTGTTTCAAAGATTACTCAAATTACAATTATAAATCCTGTGAATGTCAATGATAGAATAGCTTGATAGAGACGTTATTTGAAGGCAGAACTATCCAGATATGAGAAATAAAGTGACATATTGGTGGATGACAGTGAACGAATTAGTCGTGTGTAGGAAATTAACAGTGACAAGAGGGGAAAAAACAAGGAGATTCGAAATGTTAGTGAAATATTTAATCAACTTAAGGTTAGCTTTTGCATTCCAAGTTGACAACTAAGTAATTATATTTAATATAATTGACCCAGTAACTAGTCCACACGAACAGACTATCAGGAGCTAGATCAGGATATTTACAGTCCCCCAACAGTATCTAATGTTTCCCAAACAATCTATCTAATGTTTCCCCAACAATCTATCTAATGTTTCCCCAACAATCTATCTAATGTTTCCCCAACAATCGATCTAATGTTTCCCCAACAATCTATCTAATGTTTCCTCAACAATCTATCTAATGTTTCCCCAACAATATATCTAATGTTTCCCCAACAATCTATCTAATGTTTCCCCAACAATCTATCTAATGTTTCCCCAACAATCTATCTAATGTTTCCCCAACAATCTATCTAATGTTTCCCCAACAATCTATCTAATGTTTCCCCAACAATCTATCTAATGTTTCCCCAACAATCTATCTAATGTTTCCCCAACAATCTATCTAATGTTTCCCCAACAATCTATCTAATGTTTCCCCAACAATCTATCTAATGTTTCCCCAACAATCTATATAATGGTTGCAGAGTGGGTGATGATATAAGCATTCAAAGAATGTAATACATGAACACAGTAAACATTTGATAAACAATTAGAGTATCTATATTTTGCCGTCGCCCTATGTCTACTATAACAAAAATAACGGTATCTGCCAGAAAAGACATATATATTGTATATACTGATAGAAGAAGCAGTTACGTCTGGACAGTAAATCAATGTAAATAAAACAAAGATGAGAATTAATAATACACAAAACAATCCAATTAAAATAAATGTTCAGATGATTGAAAAATGTACAAATATTTATCTAGAAACAACATTTTCAATGATAGAATAGAGCAAGAAATTAACAACATAATCAATATGGTCAGTTTTGTTTTCACTAATCTTTGCCTAGTATGGAATTTTTAAGCATCGTCCCAGAGAAGAAATGTTATGTTCAATACAAATGTGAAGTCTGTATTGTCTTAGGGCTCCGAAATATTTTCATGTAACCTAGATAATTACCAAAAAAATTGCAGAGTTTTTCAATAGATGTCTGCAGTCTGTTGTCTTATTTCTCAAAGAGTTGATAACAAATGATGAGTTATGGAAGAGAACACACACAAAAACCTGGCGGAGATAGAGATGAAAAAGTCGTAAATTTAGGTGGATAAAATAATACAGAAGTCTAATGTAGAACTCTGAGAAAATACGCACACTCACTGGAACACACATATAACGAGGAGAGCTGGAAGACAGAAGACCATCTCCAGAAGAACAATGCTGGAGATGACTAAAGCAACCAGTACCTCGTAGGAACAGTTGATAGCAGACAGAAATAAGCACACATTCGTTGGAGAAAAACAATTTCAGTCCTATGTTCCACAGAGAGAACTAATAAACACAACAGACCACCTTTAGTCGTAATGTGCTGCCAAATGCATAGACCTAACCGTGATGGATATAAATTCGTAGTTCCTGTAGGTAATTCACATTTACAAATTAGTTAGTTTGTCTTTAGACATTACATCAACAAGTAACCAAGTTCGACAACCAAAATATCATTGACTACTAACTTATTTACTGCAATTATTTCCCATATATTTAAAAAAAAGTGTATCATTGTCTCTTATTTGTTTTATATATTATTTTTTTTTTTTAATTACAAATGTAATAATAGATATATCGAAGCATTACGGATTCTTTTTCTTCGTTCTTTCGCTAACTCCTGCATATTAGCAGGATGCACTCCAAGTAGCGGAATGCTTTGTATCATGTTTTGCAACTCAGCTGCGTCACCTACGCCTATCGCCATGACACATTCGAACTACAGCATACCTTCTGGAACACTTTAACGCTATGATGATGGGGTATTTGTTACCTCTAATATTTTATAGTAGTGTTTCCTGATATACCTAATTGAATTTTATTGTCAACTGGTTGAAAGAGGCACGCCTCTCAAAAAGGAGAGGCAAACTCATTAACCTACCCACCTATCTACCTACTTTAACGCTGTATGGGATGGGACAGCCAAATCCACTCCAAAAACCCTCTTAGTCGTCTCTTACGAAATGCATGGATGGTGAATCAGCGATACTTTCCTTTGCTTCCCCTTTTAACCCCAGCAACACGCAGGTTAATAAATAAATGTCTTAGAAGGCTACTGAACATACGTTGGTCAGACTTCAAATCAAACACAGTTGTCATACAAGAATCAAAACAAGAATATGTATCCAAGTATATTAGAAAGCGCCGCTGGAATTACATCGGACATGCACTACGGATGGATACTGAAAGACTCCCGCTGTCGAGCTTTGATGTGGTCACCAAAGGGCAAGAGAAAACGAGGAAGACCAAAAGAAACTTTACGTAGAACTATTACAAGGGAACGTTTCACCATCTTTTGTATCAGAAACAATGAAGATCTAAAGCAAATAGCAATGAAATAAGAGACATGGAAATCTATGACATCCGCCCTATGTGCCGTCTTCGGCCCTAGAGGAATAACTAACACGTAGGTGGGTAGTGCGAATAACAGAAGCTCGAAGATCAGACATGGTGCTGTACAACGCTCTCTCTCTCTCTCTCTCTCGCTCTCTCGCTTGCTCTCTCTCTCATTTCATGTATATATATATATATATATATATATATATATATATATATATATATATATATATATATATATATATATATATATATATATATAATTTCAATTTACTTTAATAGTTGTGGTTCTTTATTTGAATGGTAAGAAGTTCTGACATAATCTAGCTGAACAGGTCCTCGGTTGAAAGAAATGTTACTCACTGTAAGAGGTATATGATTTTTTACTACATATACATATATAGCTCTATATCTCATGTCGTACATATATATATATCCATATTTTCTGTTACGCATATTCTTCTTCTTTTGCGTTCGCTCTCTTATAACCACAACGAATGAATCGTGTGATTTCCGTCGCACATATGTATCCCCATATCTTCAGTCGCACATATGTATCCCCAGTCGCACATATATATTCCCATATCTTCTGTCGCACATATATATTCCCATATCTTCTGTCGCACATATATATTCCCATATCTTCTGTCGCACATATTTATCCCCAGTCGCACATATATATTCCCATATCTTCTGTCGCACACATGTATCATCAGTCGCACATATATATTCCCATATCTTCTGTCGCACATATGTATCCCCATATCTCCTGTCGCATATATACATCCCCATATCTCCTGTCGCACACATGTATCATCAGTCACACATATATATTCCCATATCTTCTGTCGCACACATGTATCATAAGTCGCACATATATATTCCCATATCTCCTGTCGCACACATGTATCATCAGTCGCACATATATATTCCCATATCTTCTGTCGCACATATGTATCCCCATATCTCCTGTCGCATATATACATCCCCATATCTTCTGTCGCACACATGTATCATCAGTCGCACATATATATTCCCATATCTTCTGTCGCACACATGTATCATCAGTCGCACATATATATTCCCATATCTTCTGTCGCACATATGTATCCCCATATCTCCTGTCGCACACATGTATCCCCATATCTCCTGTCGCATGAGGAACCCAAGTGGCTAGAATTTTACACATAGATGTTTAGGCTGTTTGTGGACATACAGATGTATCGCTGTTCGATCATAGTACAGCTGTGATACGATATCTGTGCCTTTTGGCGTGGCACACCCGACTTCAACATGCCTTATAGATCACTTTGAACTTCTATGTGTTAAGACACGCAATACACACGCTTAAAACCTCCATAGTCTCATCTTAGACATGCATGATATGCAAGAGTATTGCTACTTTATAATATCACTATTGTTAGAGTATCACTATTGTTAGAGTATCACGTGTTAGAGTATCACTATTGTTAGAGTATCACTATTGTTAGAGTATCACTATTGTTAGAGTATCACTATTGTTAGAGTATCACTTGTTAGAGTATCACTATTGTTAGAGTATCACTATTGTTAGAGTATCACTATTGTTAGAGTATCACTTGTTAGAGTATCACTATTGTTAGAGTATCACTATTGTTAGAGTATCACTTGTTAGAGTATCACTATTGTTAGAGTATCACTATTGTTAGAGTATCACTATTGTTAGAGTATCACTTGTTAGAGTATCACTATTGTTAGAGTATCACTATTGTTAGAGTATCACTTGTTAGAGTATCACTATTGTTAGAGTATCACTATTGTTAGAGTATCACTATTGTTAGAGTGTCACTATTGTTAGAGTATCACTATTGTTAGAGTATCACTATTGTTAGAGTATCACTATTGTTAGAGTATCACGTGTTAGAGTATCACTATTGTTAGAGTATCACTATTGTTAGAGTATCACTTGTTAGAGTATCACTATTGTTAGAGTATCACTCTTGTTATAATATCACTATCGTTAGAGTATCACTTGTTAGAGTATCACTATTGTTTGAGTATCACTTGTGTAGATAGTTTATCAATTAAGAACTACAACCGACCATTAAGACAGATTGAAACTGGTGAAGCTATCAAAAATAATCCACATACTATACGGGTTAAAAGTTATAAGAAAAGAAGCTAAATTCTAAACGTGGAGATATCATAGACAAGTAAGCTAAAACATATAGTTAACATGTACAGTAAATCATGTACCGTATAAACATTATATACATATAGTTAACATGTACCGTATAAACATGTACAGTAATCATGTACCGTATAAACATGTACAGTAAATCATGTACCGTATAAACATTATATACATATTGTATTACCAAGTTACTTAAAAAATACAGAAAAATTATAAACGTTCAAAGAAAGAGTTAGATCACACAGACACCATTAAAGTATAGGATGTTGTGGGTTATACTTGAAGTGTCACGTGGAACGTAGAATTATTGGCCTGACAGCAAGATTTTTCTACTCTAGTTTGAATCTCTTTTTCTACTCTAGTTTGAATCTCTCTATATAATCATTGTGCCATGCTGACCTGATCTGGATTTAAAAATGAACTGTAACTAGATAAAAGGCGCGCGTGCATGTAAAAACAAGCACGCACAGAGAGAGACAGAGAAGAGAGAGAGAGACAGAGAAGAGAGAGAGCGACAGAGAAGAGAGAGAGAGAAGGACGAAAAAGTGCCTTTTATAAATATATATATATAATTTTCAACAAAATATATACGCAACCACACATTCCTATAACCAAAATATTCTAGAGGTTAATCCAACATATAACATATAACACACATAAAAATGTATAGAACACTCACAATATTGTAGTTATATCTACACACAAACTCTCATGCTAATAACATATATACTTGATTACAACACCTGCACACATACATGCAGGTACATAAACACTCACACATATGGCAATATCCACATACATCCGAGCAAGTTATAATACAGAGGTGTGCAAAATACAGCCGTCGGGATAAACTGAAATTCACAAGCCATTTTACTGATCCGCAAGGCTGAGCTAAAGGCTGGGTTTAAAACAAGCACACGGATGAGTTTAAATGAGTATATGCCCTGACCCCTGAACTCATGAAACGTAAAATTAAAATCTTTCTCACCGAAACTGTAAACTATGTCGCTAAGCAGTGTTAAAAGTAAATAATTACACCTGCTATGTGAAATTGACGTTCACAACAAAAAGAGACGAGAAGACAGTGTCTGTCCGCACATTTATTGATTGACATCGGAGGTGATACAATTATGTCATTTATCGAACCAAATCTTTTAATCGAAAGTTTGGTCATGATGGGCGTGAACCCGTGTAAACGGTCACTCTGTCATGTTTATATTAATTGGGCGTGAACCCGTGTAAACGGTCACTCTGTCATATTTATATTAATTGGGCGTGAACCCGTATAAAAAGCAGTCACTCTGTCATGTTTATATTAATTGGGCGTGAACCCGTGTAAACGGTCACTCTGTCATATTTATATTAATTGGGCGTGAACCCGTATAAAAAGCAGTCACTCTGTCATGTTTATATTAATTGGGCGTGAACCCGTGTAAACGGTCACTCTGTCATATTTATATTAATTGGGCGTGAACCCGTATAAACGGTCACTCTATCATCTTTATATTAATTGAGCGTGAACCCATGTAAACAGTCACTCTATCATCTTTATACTAATACAAAAGTAGTACTTGGCTATAAAGAAAGTGGGATTAGAGACAGTAAATTCACATTACTCTTATCAATTATTAAATATCCATAATTGGAGAACATTTCAAACTGTTTCTAGAGAAATTCATTATGTATCGATAGAAGCCACAGATGAAGCAATGAATATGGCATCCAGCTTTATAAGATACAAAGAGTTTTAGCAAGAAGTTTGCATGATACAACTATTATATCAGTAAGACTGAATGCCCTGTATTTGCTATATCACATGATGTCAAATGACATACATGGAGCTACAGTATCTCACAAATTAGTGGAGATGTTACTGAAGTAGACAGTAGTTTAGTATTAATAATACAGTTAGCAATTATTGTAAGCCTCTGAGAAAGGTTGTAAGTGTCCGAAACATTTGGATAGTTCTTCTATTGATATGAATTCATAGGCAGCCAATCACATCTTTGCCCAATAGTGAGAGACATCCCCTTTATTCTATTCCATTTCAATGACAATATCTGCAAACATTTATTAAATATTCTTTCTGAGATAAAAGATGGATACGATGGATTCAAACTTGTTTTAAAGTTTGTTGCACAATGTCTTCATCCACATTCTCAGACATTGCTTCATGTTTTCCCCAGTATTTACTACAGAAACTTTACCAAGAACAGATGCGTGCTCATGTTCACCATGCTCCAAAACTACATTATCATCAAGAGTATAGACTCTAGCATGGCATGTTCGGACATCACGCTTCCATATCTCTTTCCCACCAGCTCCAGATCTGAGCATCACAAACATAAACTCTAGCATGACATGTTCGGACATTACGCTTCCATATCTCTTTCCCACCAGCTCCAGATCTGAGCATCACAAACATAAACTCTAGCATGACATGTTCGGACATCACGCTTCCATATCTCTTTCCCACCAGCTCCAGATCTGAGCATCACAAACATAAACTCTAGCATGGCATGTTCGGACATCACCCTTCCATATCTATTTCCCACCAGTTCCAGATCTGAGCATCACAAACATAAACTCTCCTAAAAACAAATTTCCTGAAACTTGTATGCAATGTAACAAAAGTATTCATCTTCAGAAAAAATATTACTACAGATAATACATACATTTCGCCCGTGTGTTGCCAGAGCCCGAAAGGGAGCAAAGAATAACAACACTGTTTACCTTCCACGCATGTCGTAAAAGGCGACTAAGGAGGTTATGGGATGTATTTCGCTGTCCCATCCCATATAGGGTCAGTGATCCAAAGCCATGCTGAAGTCGGATGTGTCAGGCCGAAAAGCGAAGATATCGCAGCAATGCTATAAACCATGACACAACGCATTCCGTTCTCCGGACTACATCCTGCTAATCTGCAGGAGTTTGAGAACGAACGCAGAAGAAGAAAATACATACATTTAATAATATACATTGTTTAAACAAAGTCAAATTTGCTACCGTAAATGTTCTTCATGCAGTTTTACACATTATCTTTACTGTATTACTGTGACTATTACCTTTTCATACTGTTTGGCTAGGTAGAAATATTTTGTCTAGAGAAATTTTGTTTGAATTATTGTACGTGGGAATATTTTGTTCAGTCAACGTTAATAGCATTGTTTATACATGACAATGTTTCCATAGCAACACGATGATTAATACAATCCCATTTGAGACCAGCAGAGTAGTAGTGCATGATGGTACTACCTCCTTTTATTAAGAGGTAAGAAAGTTGATACATTCCTTCCATTTCCCCTTATTGATATCTGTTGGTGGGAGAACTGAGTACTTATGATCCAATGGTTCGATGTGCAGTGTATATGATCTATCCAATAATGTTATTATATTATACTTCTCCTAGATTGCACGCCAACATATCATATATACACATACACACACAGCTAACCGCCATTTTCTGATGACTACATTTACACACACTCTCATAATCTTGCTTACACCGCCCTACAAATACATAGACACTAAAACATATATACCAACACTTATACGCATCTACACACACACATACATATATATATATATATATTTATATATATATATATTTATATATATATATTTATGTATATATATATATATATATATATTGGGGATCCATATACATATACATATATATATAAATATATACGGTTATATATGGTGGATTTTGTTTTCGGAGATCCCTGTGGATTATCACTTGAAGCTACGGAGTTACGTGCTATGAGTGGTACTCTCGGCAGGCGGCGTGCCGATTCGTTGAGAGGGATGGAGTACATATGGGAAACCAAGTACAGTGAAGTCAATCTTCTACAGCTTTTAAACCCTTTTATATATATATATATATATATATATATATATATATATATATATATATATATATATATATATATATATATATATATATATATACACTAAGCGTACCCTCTATTTAACGGAAATCAGTCTTCAAAGGGAAACATTTTCCAGTCCCGTGATCCTGTGGCTGAGATTATTTGAAATTGCTTGATTAAGCAGAAGCTGTCTGGCGCAGAAACTAACTGATTAATGAACTATCTGACTAATTAATTAACTAATTCATAAATAGTCAGAGATACAAGTGGGAGAAAAATATCACGAGATGGGCAGGTTACAGTCTAGCAGGGTGCATCACCAAGGCAAGCGAGAGGGATTGTGGAAGTCCGTTACATTCATTTCGGAGACAGCACTTAATGATAATGAATTAACTAACTAAATATTTATGAACGAACTAACTGATTAACCAGCTAACAAGCTAATTAACTAATTAACTAACCAACAAACAAGATAATTAACTATTTTTTCCGATGACGGATGTGTCGACCATTGGCTCATATAAAACGACGATACATCGCATTTCCATTATCTATTCTACATTATGCTAGGAATTTAGTATGACTATTGTCCAGCTACAATAGATGCGGTATGCATTTCAGACATCCTGTTCAGACACGGTCATAGCACAGCCGAGACCACACAACTGACTTTGGAACGCAGGCTCGAGCTCTAATCACCCCTACGCTAACGGCAAGAGTGTATCACAAACCACCTGGGGAAAGACAATAGACAATGCATTTCAGAATGAATGCTGAAGAAGGAGAAGAAGAATTAACTAATTCATTAACTAGAAAGCTAACAAACTAATGAATGAAGTAACTAACTAATTGTTATGATTGCTAAAAGGTCAGCTTTCCTAAAAGTGTAGAATATACTATGTAATACGTCTCTGTCATTTGAGGTGTGGAAGAGAGCTCTTCAAAACTACATAGCACATATTCTATTTTACGGATACTACTCAATGATAATACGTAAACAGGGTAGAGGAAACATGGAGGCAACAGATTTGTGGTTCTATAGAAAAATGCTGAGAGTACCATGGACAGCTTGAAAACTACCGAAGAGGTGCTGAAGGAGTCAAAAGTGAAGCGTGTGTTACTTTATAATATCTTCTTCTTCTTCTTCTTCTTCTTCTTCTTTTGCGTTCGTTCTCAAACTCCTGCAGATTAGCATGATGTAGTTCGGAGAACAGAATGCTTTGAGTCATTGTCTACAGCACAGCTGCGATATCTGCGCCTTTCGGCCTGACCCATCCGACTTCAGCATTGCTTTAGGTCTTTGACCCTATATGGGATGGGACAGCCAACTCCATCCCATAACCTTCTTAGTCGCCTTTTACGACATGCGTGGAAGGTAAACAGTGTTGCTATTCTTTGTTTCCCTTTCAGGCCCCGGCAACACACGGGCGTTTTATAATATCCGAAAAAGAAGATATTAATTTTTAAAACAGTATAAGACAATAGAGAACATAGCCAAAATGAGTAAGATTGAAGGTGAGTTCGTAGCTAACATGAGTAAGATTGAAGGTGAGTTCGAAGCTAACAATGAGTAAGATTGAAGGTGAGTTCGAAGCTAACATGAGTAAGATTGAAGGTGAGTTCGTAGCTAACATGAGTAAGATTGAATGTGAGTTCGTAGCTAACATGAGTAAGATTGAAGGTTAGTTCGTAGCTAACATGAGTAAGATTGAAGGTTAGTTCGTAGCTAACATGAGTAAGATTGAAGGTGAGTTCGTAGCTAACATGAGTAAGATTGAAGGTGAGTTCGTAGCTAACATGAGTAAGATTGAAGGTGAGTTCGTAGCTAACATGAGTAAGATTGAAGGTGAGTTCGTAGCTAACATGAGTAAGATTGAAGGTGAGTTCGTAGCTAACATGAGTAAGATTGAAGGTGAGTTCGTAGCTAACATGAGTAAGATTTAAGGTGAGTTCGTAGCTAAAATGAATAAGATTGAAGGTGAGTTCGTAGCTAACATGGGTAAGATTGAAGGTGAGTTCGTAGCTAACATGGGTAAGATTTAAGGTGAGTTCGTAGCTAAAATGAATAAGATTGAAGGTGAGTTCGTAGCTAACATGAGTAAGATTTAAGGTGAGTTCGGGAACGACAGCATGAGAAAATATTATACAGTCTGACATTGTGGCATAGCAACAGCTATCTTAACAAGTATACTGGAAATTCATTTTGATGAAGATACAAGATTGACTACAATAGTTGGCACGGCTGCTCATGCCGACAAACTGGCTAACAAATTAATCAACAAATTAGCTAACTAAATAACGCATTAACTAATTAACTAATAAACTAACTTTTTAACTATCTAGTTAACTGATTAATTAACAAAATGATCTGCAATTAACTAAATAATTAACTAACCAACCAACAAATTAAATAAATAACTGACTAGTTAACTAAATAAATTAAAATGCACACAAAATCATTTTTTCTCCATTAAAACCCCAAATCTACTCCATCAACCACATTGATTAAACCCACTTGAACATACAACAGCATCCATACGTTGCAAATAAATTAAGCCACACATACTAAATCACCACACACAAAACACACATGCTTGTTGCATCATCTATACGCACATATACCCCCCGCCCATCCCCAATATATTCTTGTCCCTACAAACCAATACTTCATTGAGTATAGAATTTTATACAACCCAGATCTTTTCCCTAGCGGGAAATTACAATCGTTAACATCAGAAAACAACTGATTTCTCCACAGATCAATCAGACACACATTCTGTGTTCTCAGCATCGCCTGTGTCTCAGCAACGATTTCCTGCTGTGGAAGAGAGCACTCTGGAATAGGGGGCCTTTTTCAGTGCGTCATCATTCTTTGTGTATGAGAACTGGGACTGATTTTCAGTGCGTCATGATTCTTTGTGTAGGATCTAGACTTGGTACACTAACAGCACGACTGTGGATTAAAGGATTAAGAGATGTACGTGCTTACACTACATAGAAAATTGATACATTCTGTTGGTCTGATATTTTTAGATAATTTTCCAACATTTTGGTTGCATGAGAAACACGAATGGTGTACACATCTTTCATAACAGTTACTGTTAGTATCATGGGCACAATAACAGACCTACTGGTGAGTCGGTAATCGAGCCTTATTAATGACTCATTCAACCAGTATCGTGTTCTTCAATGGTCATTATGATTAAACTTTGTGTTAAAACCAATGAAAATCGGTTTAATAGTCAAAGGAGTTCTATAGAACGTCTTGATTTCCTATTAGTCAGTAGGCCTTATTTCCAGGGTTAGTAATTAAAAGATTGTAAATCGTTTTTACAGTCAATAGCGTCTAGTAGTAGTCAGGGGTGGACAAAAATACTAGATGAAATGTAGAAAACATGTATGCACGCACGCACACACACACACACACACTCACACACATATACACACACACACACAAGCAATACAAAGGCGTTCATATTGCCAATGTGTGATTTTAGAGGCAACCTCCAAGGTCGTAGAAGAGCCTCTTCCTGGTGCACTCTGGAAATAGAAATAAAGAGGCTCCTGGTGTATACCTGACCAACACTATAAGGTCAGATGTGAAGGTGTTATATATGGAATGAGAAATTACTCCAGAGACTAGCAATATCTATGAAACCTCAACGCTGAATTTGTCAGAAGCATTGTTAACACGCGGTGACGCAATGCAATCTGGCTGGGACAGCCGAAATGCAGATGCATTAGATAGAGTGCCAATTTTGATGTCCCGATATGTGTAGATAACTCTACTGTATAGAGTACACGGCACCTAGAGTATACATTAAATGTTTCTGGAAAAGGCAACATGCGCTGAAGGGCAGTGTTGTGTATAGGATGGGTGGAGGTAGACACTGAGAAGAAATCACTGACTAAAGTAATAATACAACTATATAAAGCGTGTCGAAAATGGACGGAAGTCAGGTCTCAGGATACAGTGTACGAACTCGCCCAACTACACTCGAAACCACAAGACATAGTTATATACACAGATGGCTCCGTCAACAGAAACACAAATAAAAGCTGTTCGGGTTGTGTTGCCTACAGAAACGGCGCGAAGTTGGTTGAGAAATCTTCAGCATATTCTACTGTCACATCGAGCATGAAGATGGAGATGGAGGGAGTTACAGCAGCTCTTAATTGGTTGATAACTGATACATCAACACACTCGGTGATACTCACAGACTCTCAAAGCATGTTGTGCAAGATAGAAAAGTTCACGTTAAGAAAAGAATGGTGGGACTTATTGAACAACTCAGTTGTCCAGAGCATTACATGGATATACTGCCCTGGTCATGCTGGGGTCAGAGGAAACGATAGAGCCGACTTATTGGCAGGCAATGCGGCGATAGACGGCACATTGCTGAGAAGAGATAAAGCAGACTTAATGAAGGCAGTAATAAATTCATTTCATGATACAGATGATGTCAATGAGGTTGAGAACGTACACATACAGATAATGATAAAATGGGAGTATCTAGAGGTGAGGGGAGCAAAAGTACATTTTTTGGAAAGTCCCGAAGATTATACAATCAACACCTGACCGGAACTCTGAGTCTACATACACTGGGATATCTGCTACAGCGGAGGGCGGAGCACTTATGGGAATGTCCCCCGTGCTGTGAAGCCAGTTTCTAATCAAGAATCAAGTTGTGTATAGGAAATGATGAAGTGGTAATTAAGTTACAATTGTCCAACACGAGACCGGTAGATGGAAGTGTTGTTCATGGTCGTGAACGCAAAAGAGCCAAAACGTCTCTCCACAATTGACCCCATTCAAAGTAGGAGACATGACCCATAATCGTAATAGCCCATATGAAACAGTGCAGCATATATCTTATATGAGTGTCTAGGATTACATCAACCTGGACACAAACTTCTTTCACATTATTTGTCAGGAATATTTTATTGTCTATTATGTGTATTGTTTTTCTCCTGGTGGAAGCTGGTTGCAAGCATCCACACTTGCCGTTAAGCGTAGAGGTGGGAGCTGTAAGTTTCTGTTAAAGGTCGAATGTGACTGCCCAAGACATTTGATATATTGGCATGTACTGCCAAAGACATTTGATATAATGACATGTACTGCCCAAGACATTTGATATATTGGCATGTACTGCCCAAGACATTTGATATACTGGCATGTACTGCCCAAGACATTTGATATACTTGCATGTACTGCCCAAGACATTTGATATAATGACATGTACTGCCCAAGACATTTGATATATTGGCATGTACTGCCCAAGACATTTTATATATTGGCATGTACTGCCGAAGACATTTGATATACTGGCATGTACTGCCCAAGACATTTTATATATTGGCATGTACTTCCCAAGACATTTTATATATTGGCATGTACTGCCCAAGACATTTGATATGTTGGCATTTACTGCCCAAGACATTTGATATATTGGCATGTACTTCCCAAGACATTTGATATACTGGCATGTACTGCCCAAGACATTTGATATGTTGGCATTTACTGCCCAAGACATTTGATATATTGGCATGTACTTCCCAAGACATTTGATATATTGACATGTACTGCCCAATACATTTGATATATTGACATGTACTGCCCAATACATTTGATATACTGGCATGTACTGCCCAAGACATTTGATATATTGACATGTACTGCCCAATACATTTGATATATTGACATGTACTGCCCAATACATTTGATATACTGGCATGTACTGCCCAAGACATTTGATATATTGACATGTACTGCCCAATACATTTGATATATTGACATGTACTGCCCAATACATTTGATATACTTGCATGTACTGCCCAAGAGTGAAAAGTCGGAGAACTTGAGGAAGATGTATATGAGCTATGCATTACACGTACAACACACATACTTGTCTCTACATCTACACACACACATACTTGTCTCCACATCTACACACACATATTTGCTTCTTTATCTACACAGCAACACACACGTGTCTCTACATTACACAAACATGAAACAATATTTCTTCTGGACGTCATAAGAGCAAAACCCTAATACAATTAAGGCTGATATTTTTTGTGACATAAATAATGTAAAACTGTGGAATCAACGCAGAAACATCATGACATATTTTTCGTAGATGTAAATTATACCAAAATGATAGAAAGAAATAATACCTACTGAAATGGCACTCTTCCAAGGCTGATGGTTCCATTTTTGATCTGAAGCGAATCACGCAATACATTGATATTATTCGTGCTGTAACCGGAGGAATGACTGAAGAACGACGAAGAAAAGATATCAGAGACAGATATTAGATGAGAATGTATGATAATTATCATCTTCTTCATTGAAGATCACACAGAATATGAAGTTAATATCTGATGTGATATTTAATCTTGTCTGCTTCAAGAAAAAAAAGGATGAGTCTAAAATTTAAAAGTACAGACCTTCATATGCAATTTCAAATTTGTCGATATCATTTAGGATATTGATATGTCCTCGGGGAATCGTAATGATGAAGCACGTAGGAATCTCAGACTCGCCAGTTTATATGATATGTGTCCGAAGGCTGGTAAATGACTTTTAGAACAGTATGTGGGTGCGAAGTCACGATGAGAATACAAATAGATGTTATGTGAGATGATAGAGTATATGATATTTGGAGACATGATGTGGATTTGAAATGAGATGGGTGGTTGTATTCATGTGGTCTGGTGAAGAGATGGGTGGTTGTATTTATGTGGTCTGGTGAAGAGATGGGTGGTTGTATTTATGTGGTCTGGTGAAGAGATGAGTGGTTGTATTCATGTGGTCTGGTGAAGAGATGGGTGGTTGTATTCATGTAGACTGGACTGACGAAGAGATAGGTGGTTGTATTTATGTGAATGGGTGAAGAAGATATGCGAGGTTGTATTTATGTGAATGGGTGAAGAAGATATGCGAGGTTGTATTTATGTGAACTGGTGAGGATAGAATGTGTGGTTGTATTTATAGGGACTGGTAAAGAGAAGAATCGTGATTTTATTTATGTGGACTGGTGAAGAGATTGGTGGTTGTATTTATGTAAACTGGTGAAGTGGAGATGGTTTGCTGCATGCATGTGGACTGATGAAGATATATGTGGATGTATTTATGTAAATTTGTGAAGAGATATCTGGTTGTATTTATGTAATTTGTGAAGAGATGTCTGGTTGTATTTATGTAAATTTGTCAAGAGATGTCTGATTGTATTTATGTAAATTTGTGAAGAGATGTCTGGTTGTATTTATGTAAATTTGTGAAGAGATGTCTGGTTGTATTTATGTAAATTTGTGAAGAGATGTCTGGTTGTATTTATGTAAATTTGTGAAGAGATGTCTGGTTGTATTTATGTAAATTTGTGAAGAGATGTCTGGTTGTATTTATGTAAATTTGTGAAGAGATGTCT
>CM067321.1:45406721-45566917 GCA_034231615.1 Meghimatium bilineatum | reverse complement strand
TGGACACTCCATCAGCTCCAGGGGACTTTTTCATTTTCAATTTGGATATTGCATGCTCCAGTTCTCTCATTGTGATTGGTGCCTCCATGACTTCAGGTATAGGTTCACCTTGTCCAATGTTTTGCTGGTTCTCTCGAACCTCCTGTTGTTTGTCTGGGCTGACTTTGACGTTATTGTCTTCTGCAAAGGAATCTGCAAAGTAATCAGCTGCATGTTTACCTGTTAAAATGTTTCTATCTTTATAAAGTGTGATCCTGGTATTTCTCCCTGTACCTTCATAATTTAGTTGTTTTACAAGTTTCCATAATTTCCTAGTATCTCTTTCTAGGTTCAGCGACTCTGTTTTTTCTTTCCAGCTGCCCGTCTGGCTTGTAACTTGGCTCTTTGAAATTTAGCCTTTGTTTGCTGATATTTGTTGTGATGTTCTTGGCTAGGTCTGTTCTCACTAAGAACATCACAACAAATATCAGCGAAATAAATTTTTCTTTCGTTGCATTGAGAATATATGCAACATGATATAAAGTTAATAGCGAAACATTTATGAAATAGTATTATTGTACGTGCTAATTGTGCGTGTAAATTTTATAATACGAATAATTAGTCTTCTGTGTTCTTGTTTATAATATCATTTGTTTTATCACGGAAATCAGACCTCTTGTACGACTGAAATACTAGTAATATGCTTACGCACATCGTTTTGTTGAAGCGCTACAAACACGGTATGTATTAGTTACCATTACCGTAAGACACTGTAAGGCGGTTGATGGAAATGAAACGCATATCTGCTATCTGGACCACATCCCGGTGAAAATCTAGTAGGACCACTGTTCTGCTGCTATAGAGATCCAGTGCGAGTTTGAGAACGAACCCAATGAAATACAGACACAGACTAGCTCTGAGTAGGAGGCTTCTAACTTTATTGCATTCCCCTGATAGTTGAATTCTTTTAGGTATGAAGGAACTTTCTGGATAAATTCACTATTGAACGCAGGAAACGAGAGCTTCATCGCTTGTAATTCTTGGGGATTTATGGAAGCAAATATCTTTACTAAAATCTGTTCTTAAAATATACTTTGAGAGGGGATGTTGGGCGGGGCATTTGGTTAATGAACAATAATTTGTTTAAGGTGAAATTTGATGAAGGTCAAACAAAATCTATCAGAAGTTCGTGCTATTGATCAAAAAAATGTATGTTCCGCCATGAGCAGCATTTGTTTACACAAGAATCGTGTATAGTCATGACAAAATCAATCAAACTTTTCAAGAGAAGGGAGGAAACACCCAACCAGATCGAGGGGTTTCAATTTCATCTCAGGTTTCATAAATATCTCGGATATTTTAAATATTTCTTTTTATAAAACATTAAATAGGGAAAAAATTTCAAGAAATAAAAATAAATATTTAGAAGAAACCGGCAAGGATCGTTAGAATGTTATTGGCTTTTATGAAGAAAAAAATATGATGAAAATATGATACGCAATAACAGTGATAAGAAAGACAAGGAAAGAGAAGCATTTTAAAACTAGATTAGGAAGTAAATATACATGGGCCCCCTAAGGTCTGCCTGCGGCACCCATTTCTGTGTGGGACGTTCACGGAAAACCCATGCATTACACCATTGATCGAAACAGTCAAAGAGTGAATCAGAGGCAGAAAGAAGAGGCAGTTTTCATTGATTTAAACCTGTCGGATTTTCTTCGGTGAAGTGACGAATCGATGCAGACTTTGCTGAGATGTATGGAAATTATATATAATTCTCATTCCGTATTTTAGAAACTTGATTTCATTTTTATTTAATTTATTTTTGTTTTGAATCTATCAGCAAATTTTAATACATATTTGTGGTGATATGGGAGACTACTCTTTGCGGCCGTGGTAAGTTTATAATCTGATAATTGCAATTGTTTCTCTTGTGAAGTAACATTTAAGTGGTTTTATTTATACTGTTTATGCATATATGTGTGTGAAAGTACATATGTTTACATGCAAGATGTGTGTATGTATAATCTGACAAGCGCTAATTAAATACCTTCATCAAAACATACACACTTTTTAAATAGATCTTCACATAACCTATATGGCTTCTATCTTCATGGTTTCTGTGAATATATTTGTACAGAATTATATTTAACGAGTTAAATTAACGAAATGTTAACCAGCTAAATTAACGAAATGTGTTTATAGAGCTCATTTAATGGGTCTTTGTTACCTCTAATATTTTTTGGTAGTGTTGCTGATATATCCTACTTGGACCTTGTCCGCTGGTTAAAAGATGCTCGCCTCACCAATAGAGAAGTAACTCCCAACTACCTACACACCTACAGAACTGTAACTGTCACTACAGCAGAGGAGGTAACATTTTGGAGTCGAAAGGTCGGATTGGTATTAGAGGTTGCAAACCGGGATCCAGGCTCTCAAAAATACCATTATACCAGACTAAAAACGGGTGATTCAAAATACAGAGAATGGATTTTATGAAAACCGAGATTTTCGAAATTTTCTGTATTTCATTTTCCACATATATAAATGGTTTTTCTTGGTTTCCAATGGTAACTTTGCATGCTGTATTTAAAGTAAAACGTGCCAATAATTTATGTGATGTTCGAACCCTAACATTGCGCTTCTCTTTTTTAGACACAACCGACGGACTAGATTTATGTTTTGTATTTCATTTATAATGAAGCATGCGTTGTGATTAGCTTTGTTTTTATATCGTGCGTGTGTAGTGTGTAAGTGTCGAGTGACGTGGGTCACGACGTGAATGTACAGGATTGGAAAATAAATGTTTTCCTATTATGACAAAAAATGCATTGATATAGTCGAATTAAGATCAAATTTTGATGTACATTAACAGTTTATATGTAACATGAATTTTAAAGGAAATAATAACACATCGCATTCGAATCACTGCATAACCTTTGTATTTAAAAAAAATGTTTGATTGCTTGATTTCCTTTATGTATGTCAAAATATCTATATATTGAAAACTAGGACTAAATCCGTATTTTGAGAATCAAATACCTTCAGTTTAAAGACACAGAAAATTTACATTACTTCTATTTCATGATTGAAAAAAAATCATTAATCATTCACTTTTTGAGATATAATAATACGCGAGCTATTATGTCCCACGCTGAATGGCCCAGTATTTCTGTACCGTACCTAGTCAATCGTTTACATGAAAATTTAAACATTTTTTAAACTGGCTTCCTACTTAAATTTACTAGTATAAACATTTTTTAAAAGGTGTACAAGTCAAAATAATTCGATTTAATAAATAAACTAAATATATTTCTGTTAATTAACAATTATTGTTGTAATGATTTATTTTCCTTACAGGTTGATAGATAGAATTAAGGGAACCTTGAAAAAGATCAACCTAAATGTGGAGTCTGAGCGGATGATGTCGTCATCCGGTTACTTTTGTAACCATTTGCGCTCACAATTTAGAAATAAAAAATTAAAAACATTGTCATTTTTACAATTTCCTTGGGGTGCAAAGGGAACGCATTGCTCTAGGCGGACCCAGGGTTAGCAGATAACCAAGATCCCAAATGTACCTCCACGTGGTGCACCCTGGAAACAGAAATACAGCAGCTCGTGCTGATTCTGGCCAAATCTTTTGGGGATCGTGTCCGAGAATGTGGAGGTAGCAGATGGAAAGAGATTTGACTGCACAAGAGACAGACAATATCTCCGACACCACCAGCATCACCACATATAGCAACACTGTCGACATACAGTGAAGCTAGTCAGTCCAGTCCGAACATTGGAGGGGCGGCCAATGTAAAATGCACGTAAAGGTAAATGCATGGCGAGAGACAAATATGGTTCACACAGAGTACAATGAAACAATGAAAGGGCAAACAGCGCTAGAGGGCAGCGCGAACTGCAAATAGAAAGTGAAAAGTCCCTAGGAAAGGGAACTACAAGCTCCGTCAGCTCGAGACGGGCTTCTAGTTACCAGAGTTCCTAACAGGCAGAGACCCAGACCCATCCATCGGCGTTTGGTAAAGCAAAAGACCTAACCCAACTCTAATGTCGAGCCTTCCTAAACCGGAAATATGCTTGCAAAGAGAAAGGGTTCTGTACCCGATGGGTGTAGGCAAGAAAGGGACAACGATGGCAGTCCTGGCCCAACTCTACTGTCAAGGTTTCCTATACCGGAAGTAACTTGCAGAGAGAAAGGGTTCTGTACTCGATTCGCTCAGGCACAAAAGGGACAACGATTTAGCCCTGGCCCAACTCTACTGTCAGGTTTTCCTACACCGGAAATACACTTGAAGAGAGAAAGGGTTCAGTACCTGATGGGCTCAGGCGCTATTGGGACAAGGACGCTCAGCTCGAGAACGCCTTGCTCTCAAACGCGTGGTGTGAGACTCGAACTTGGACAAGGGGTACACGATGTCGGTGAATGACACCTCGGCTAAGAGGGCGAAAGAGCCAGGGTCCAACTCCTCTGTTGAGTTCTTCCCCTTAAGGAACCAGGCTCACGGATGAGAAACGGTTCAGTACCCAATGGGCACAGGTACAGCACGTCCAATTACACGAGACAAGTTCATAGACAGTGGAACACCTCGTTTGAGTCAGACTAAGAGCAAGAAAATAGTCTGGGCGAAGAGTCTCCACTACGCGTGCCTGGAGACAGATATAGAGGCTGTCACAGGCTAAGGGTAGCCCACCCGAATTGTCAAGGCATGCCGAAATCGGATGTGCTAGGCCTACAAGGCGCGTAACGGTGGCACAACGTAATCACGCTCCCGGCGGAAATCGCACGGATATCCGTGATGGTTACAATGGAGCGAACGAAAAACAAACAAACAAACAATTTCCTTTTTTTTAATTTGACCAGAGATTAAGAAAATCACAAATTATTTTAATATTTGATTATTAAAACTACTTAAATTAAAAAGTTAAGAATATTATTTTTGTTCGTTTGATTAAAGTCTGACGGTAGACATATGTGTTACTACCACTGTTAAAAGCTTACTAAAAATTGAAATTTAATTATTTTCTTTTAATGATTTTAATTCATTGATACATTGTCACCTCTAATCTCGATGTAAGCTTTTCTAAATATCGAAAATATCGGGATCGCGGTACTCGTAAACTTCAATATAAAAAATACCGGTTTTGGTAAAAGGGTCCGGTATTGCGATCCCTAATTGGTATGGTTTCAATATGTCTTTTTTTTTTAAAGTCATTTGAAGTTACATGCTACGTCGAGAATTAGTTGTCGCTGAACTCCGACAACTTTTTTATCTTTATAAGGCTTGCGGAGTTTAAAGCCTACACTGTTGAAAATATAACCATTCCGACGAGCAACTCTGTTTTCAGCTAATAACATCACAGGTTTTACATATTATATTCTTCTTTAAAACTATTTAGCATCGTATTTCACAGTTTGGCTCAGATAGCTTGTGATTTGACATTTTCTGAGCTTTAGGGCCATTGCATATAGTAATATGTAAAACAATTGGTGTATCAGTAAATATGGGTTGTCGGACCAGATGTGCCCCGTGACTAGTATTGTGCCCATTCCTGCTCTTGAGTTTACCGAGTAATGAAGTTACAAAATCGTATCATACCAATATGGAAAACTAAGTTTTAAGAAACTGCTATAATATATCGATTCCATTGAAGTTTTTCCTCATCTGAAAATCAATACGAGGTATCACACCTGTACATACAACACATATAGAATAAAATATTCCAATATGAGTAATTATACATACACATACAACACATATTGAATAGAATATTTCAG
Source organism: Meghimatium bilineatum (assembly GCA_034231615.1). Lineage (NCBI taxonomy): Eukaryota > Metazoa > Mollusca > Gastropoda > Stylommatophora > Philomycidae > Meghimatium > Meghimatium bilineatum. Next base: position 45,561,150 of record CM067321.1, on the reverse strand, counting down.
AATATACTATATAGGACATTTCTGTTCAACCATTCATGAAATTTTAGACACCTCTTAATTAAGCATTCAATCGCATTGCCTCTACTGTGCAAGCAATCGGCTGTCGAACCACGAACATGTTGAAACGAATTGAGTGTGGTTTGCGGGTCCACTAATCACTCTACCACCAAATTATATATATATATATATATATATATATATATATATATATATATATATATATATATATATATATATATATATATATATAAATAAAATACTGATTTAGCTTGTGACTGATTGGTTAAAACAGAGGCCTCACAATCGTGACGATACAGGTACAAATCATGGGCACACATTAGAGTTTTATCTTTCTGACAATAAAATTAAAAATGAAATTTCTACACATTTAATAAAACGATCAATACTGCATGTCTCAGCTTATGGTGTTGAAGAAAGCCTGCGTGTGAGCTTGCCTAGAAGTTAGAACGTTTGTCTCCCAACCGTGATGTCCAGGGTACGACTCCCAGTGAAAACTAAAGCTTTTTCTGTCGGATTGTAAATTTAAACTTCCCACGTTGGACAAGACATGACGACAGGAAGGACATGCTGCCGTTACCACACACGCTACAAGTAGCTTCCTGTAACTTCTTGACGGAAAACATGCAGTATTGACAAATGACATTTAATGTCATGGCTAAAATCTTTCTTGAACTCCTAAGCTGGAAAATATACAGAAACAAAAATGGTGCATTATACAGTGATATAACATAGCAAATATGCAGAAACAAAGAAAGGTGTTTTATACTGTAATATAACATAGTAAATATGCAGAAACACAGAAAGGTGTTTTATACTGTAATATAACATAGTAAATATGCAGAAACACAGAAAGGTGTTTTATACTGTAATATAACATAGTAAATATGCAGAAACACAGAAAGGTGTTTTATACTGTAATATAACATAGTAAATATGCAGAAACACAGAAAGGTATTTTATACTGTAATATAACATAGTAAATATGCAGAAACAAAGAAAGGTGTTTTATACTGTAATATAACATAGTAAATATGCAGAAACAAAGAAAGGTGTTTTATACTGTAATATAACATAGTAAATATGCAGAAACAAAGAAAGGTGTTTTATACTGTAATATAACATAGCTATAATAGACATATAATAACATATAATAACATATAATATAATAGACAGTGATGCGTGCTTTCACCAGACCTGTTATCTTTATACAGTGAAAACATATTGCGTGCAATAGTAGATATCCCAGGAATATCAGTGGGAGGACATAACATAAATAATTTGAGATATGCGGATGACACTGTTCTGATTGCAAAAAGTGAGGAAGACCTTCAAAACTTAATTAAAGTAGTAGTCACAGAAAGCAAAGAGAAAGGCCTCTTCCTAAATATCAAGAAAACAGAAGTAATGATTATTTCAAAGAAAGAAAAGAACACACCTTGCAAGATCATAGTGAATGATATAGTATTAAAACAGGTCCACCAATTCAAATATCTAGGTACAATTATAACAGCAGATGGAAGAAGTTCAACAGAAATAAGATGCAGAATAGGACAGGCAAAAACAACATTCAGAAAAATGAAAAATATACTGTGTAATATGACCTTGTTATTAGAGGTGAGAAAGAGAGTTCTGCAGTGCTATATAACCCCTATAATAACATATGTGTGCGAGTCTTGGACAATAAACAAACTGGAAAGTGGCAGATTGGAGGCAACAGAGATGTGGTTCTAAAGAAGAATGCTGAGAATACCAGGGACTGCCAGCAAAACTAATGTAGAGGTGTTAAAAGAGTTAAATGCGAAACGGACCTTAATCAACAATATAAGAAAAAGGCAATCTTTTTTTATTTGCCACTTCATGAGACAGGAAGGTTTAGAGAACATAATCAGAACAGGCAAGATTGAAGGCACCAGAGACAGAGGGCGACAACGTGAGAAAATATTAGACAGTTTGACAACCTGGCATGGCAAAGAAACAACAACGACTTTGATACATAATACTGTGGACAGAGAGCTGTGGAGAGCCATGACCGCCTACGCCACCCGGCATGGCACCTGATGATGAGGATGATAACATAGCAAATATGTAGAAATACAGAAACGTGTATAATAGAATTATATAACATAGAAAATATACAGAAACAAAGAAACGTGTGTGATACAATGATATAACACAGAAAATATTGAATCTTTCAATCTTCGCGTTTGCAAGCCAAAACTAAGGTGCGAGACACAATTGTCAGAAAACTCCTCTATGCAGATGACTGCGCACTGTATGCTGATTCTGCAGTCGGTATACATGTAACCCTAAACAAACTTGCTGAATCCTTCGACAACTTTGGTTGTCATCAATATAAAGAAAACAGAGATCGTGTTTCAATCATCCAAACAAATTACACTTAAATTCCCATATAAGGATCAAAGAATAAGAGTTTCAGTCGATAACTTTACCTATCTGGACAGAAAGATATTTCACAAGATGTAAACATCAACGCTGAGGTAAACAACAGAATAGCGAAAGATAGTGCCACATGTAGAAGACTGAGAAACGTATGGGAAAGAAAGGAAATAACAACTACCACCAAACTCATAGTTCACCAAGCAGCAGTAATGTATCAACCCTTTATGCCTGTGAAACATGGACAGTATATGCCAGACATACTAGAAGACTCAAGCACTTCCACCTACGCTGCTTTCGTAAGATACTCAATATCCATCGGTGGGATACAATACCAATGAAGTACTGATGAAATCTAAGGCTTTAAGCATACATAAAATGTTGATGAAGACACGCAAGTTGGGCAGGACACATGGTCCTGATAAAAGATTATCGTCTATCAAAGAAAGTGTTATATGGAGAACTCTAGACTGGCTCCCAAAAGGCCAGAGGACAGAAGAAGCATTTTAAAGACACACTTAAGACATCACTGACTCACTTCAAAACAGACATATTTTCATGGGAGAATCTTGCACGACAGATCTGACTCGCGTCGCAGAATCAAGAGTGGTGCAGCAGCTGCAGAGAAACTCAGACATCAGGCTGCGCAATAAAAACGAGTTAGAAGAAAGGTCAGAGCTACTCAATTTCCCAGAGTGTGCCCAGAGTGTGGTAGACAATTTCAAGCACCCATATAACTCATTAGTCACAGTCGGTCACACCGCAGACATCATCATCATCCCAGTTAAACTGAATGGTCATCGTCGACTCCGACCGACGAACACCAAAGCACAGAAAGTATGCAGAAACAAAGAAATGTTTATGATACAGTGATATAACAGAAAATAATTACCAATGAATCATAGAATTTGGCACACCCTGTAAAAAATATTGAAACTGAAAATGCCCTGCTAATCGCTCGTGTGTTGCCGAGGCCCGAAAGGGGAGCAAAGAATAGTAACACTGCTTACCTTCCACGCATGTCATAAAAGGCGACTAAGGAGGTTATGGGATGGAGTTGGCTGTCCCATCCCATATAAGGTAGAGACCTAAAGCCATGCTGAAGTTAGATGTGTCAGGCTGAAATGCGCAGATATCGCAGCAATGCTGTAAACCATGACACACCGTAGTCTCCGGACTACATCCTGCTAATCTGTAGGAGTTTGAGAACGAACGCAGATGAAGAAGAAGAAGAATCATAGAATTTGGCGCACCCCGTAAAGAATATTGAAACTGAAAATGTCCTGCATTTTTCAATTCCCCACTTTGGCTAAAGTGAAATTGGCAAAACTCCAGAGTAAAGAAATTATGGGTAGTGCCACAGAGAAAAGGCACATCCATAACTCCTCCCACCCTCTTCAATCGAAGCACCAAAACTAAGTATATACAATAGTTTTGGATACATCTCCCTTCGACCGTGATTCAAAGCAAGGCTGCCAGCTTGTTGGGACCGAACAGTTTATGATCAGATTTCATATGAAATATAGTTTTAATATGGAAGGACAAAATTGTGTAGAGAAACGCATTAAAAGTAACAACACCAGTATTTCATCAGTGAAAGATAATTCACTAAGTTTAACAATTCACTAAGTTTCACTATAATTTCATATTGGAGATTGATTTACAATATGTTTCTTGATTGTGTTGTGACAACACTTGTGAGGAAACAATTCTACCAACATTATAACAACATTAATTGTTTGCGTGATTAGGACTATCATATTTTCTGGGATTTAAATATATATATGTAAAATTTAATTCATTTTGTAATGTGCCCCAAAAAAAATTAAATATGGCTATAACATAAATTTCATGGACGGTGACGTTTTAAAAATGTCAAAATTTGTTCACTTTGCTTAATAAATTACCAATATGGCAACCGTGATTCGAAGTAAGAGTTAAAAACAGATCAGCAGTCAATACAGGAAATTTAACGCTTGCTCAGCTAAGCTCCTTTACTTCTAATTCATATTTTAATGTAAGTATACAATGATGTCAGACGTTAAACGTGAACAGTACGGTGATATCATTACACGGACTAGTTCAACATGATTCAACTTGTGTTGGTTGTATTGAACTATTCTCAGACTATATGTTGCATCACTATATGACATATTACCTTATATGTCGGGGAAAATAGAATAAAGTATTTTATGTCTTATGTTGAAATGGATTGCTTGGGTTTGCGTCGGCATTGGAAACCGGATGGAGCGGTGCAAAAACTACATTGAGCGATGTAGAGATATTATATTATGTATGTGTATAATCAATTTGGGAATTTTTGGTAACATTAATAGTTGCCAGGCTATATTCCTTATGGCTAGAACTGTTTAAGCATATTGTTTATACGATGTTTTCTCAATATAACATTAGCATTGGCATTGCAGTTTTATTATTGTGTTTCTTTAATTTATCTTCTATTGGTATACTACAGTGATACCATGGTACACGAACTTGGATCCGTTAGGTTATTCCATTAACGAGTGCTCCGAGCACAGTACACATTTTTTTCAATACGAAATAAGGAAAATTGAATTAATCTCTTCAATGTACAAAAAAACATGCAATAATATAATAATTTTCTTTGACACATTTCCAATTAACCTCCCTCGTTTTTGGTGTCTTTTAACAATTCAATACTTATATCATCACTCGTTCTTGTGTATTTTAAGATTTCAATACGTGTATCATCACTCGTTCATGTGTCTTTAATCACTTCACTACGTATATTATCACTTGTCCTTGTGTCTTTAAACACTTCACCGCGTATATCACACATCACTCGTTCTTGTGTCTTTAAACACTTCACCGCGTATATCACTCGTTCTTGTGTCTTTAAACACTTCACCGCGTATATCACTCATCACTCGTTATTGTGTCTTTAAACACTTCAGTGCTAGGTAGGTACAATTCAGTGCTAGGTAGGTACACTCCAGTGCTAGGTAGGTACACGTCAGTGCTAGGTAGGTACACTTCAGTGCTAGGTACGTACACTTCAGTGCTAGGTAGGTACACGTCAGTGCTAGGTAGGTACACTTCAGTGCTAGGTACGTACACTTCAGTGCTAGGTACGTACACTTCAGTGCTAGGTACGTACACTTCGGTGCTTGTTTCACTCAACATGTATATATCCATTGGGGGCTGTCCATAAATTACGTCAAAAACTACAGAGTGAGATTGGGGGCTGTCCATAAATTACGTCAAAAACTACAGAGTGAGATTGGGGGCTGTCCATAAATTACGTCAAAAACTACAGAGTGAGATTGGGGGCTGTCCATAAATTACGTCAAAAACTACAGAGTGAGATTGGGGACTGTCCATAAATTACGTCAAAAACTACAGAGTGAGATTGGCTGAAAAACGTGACAGTTGTTGACTATGTAAAATGAATGGGTTGATAAAAGTTGAATGGGTTGATAAAAGTTGAATGTGGTTGCATGCCTAGAGCAATAGAGAAGTTCGGCATAACCAGTAGTCAATTGGTGGCGGGGAATGAGCACAGTGAACCCTATCTTAGCTACAGTGGCTCGGAGCAGTGCATAGGTTGAAACCTACCTTCCTGGAGGTGTGATAGTTATTCTCTGGCTCTGTCCGGGGTGGATCGAAAATCCACAGATTTCCCAGCAATATAATACCATTTAATAGCATTAGATGAAAGGGAATGAGCTTATGGACCGCTGGATCAGCAACCAACCAACCAACCAACCATAAATTTGAAGTGGGCAATACAACTTTTGCATACATAAATTAAATTGTATGAATATGAAACAATGCTCGCAAAAGAATCATGTCGTTTATATAGTTCTTTGTCTTCTAAATAATTGTAAAGATTGATTTTTTTACATAATTAAGCAGGGGTTCTTGGCAGTTATTAACTCTGAGTTCTTGACAATTGTTGACAAGGGTGTATGGGCGAGGGGTAAAAATTGGCCTAACTTATTGACGTAATATATTGACAGTCCTTATAATGACTTATCGACACAAATCAGATTAAAATCACAAAAGAAATGGAGACAATTGACAGAAAAGTTCAACTAATGCAATCACATCACTAAGCATGAGCTATCAGAAGACTGGGCTGATCTCGTGTTGTTTATGTTGGAAGATCAGAATAGATTATTGTATTTCATCTGAGACAAGAGGCGGTGTTCAAATACTAAGTGGTATCTTCTCTGCCAAACTTTTCCAGTATTTAGTTTTTTTATTACCAAGGTATTATCGCAGTTTTGTTTAGGTTAATTATAATCCTAGATTAACGTTACTTGATTATGCCTTTCATTTTCTGTTATTATTATGTTTCGACCGTGTGTAGCCGGAGCCCAAAATGAGAGTTAAAGAATGAGTCACACAACATTGTGACATGATTTTAATGTTGTAGGACGCAACTATGAATATTTTGGTTGTGGAATTGTCTACCCGGTTCTATACTGAGTCAAAGCGACTCAAAGGCTGTGATAAAGTTCCATGTGTCGGACCGAGAGACACAGAAATCGCAACTTAGCTATAAGCGGTGACACATTGTATTCCTTTCTCCCGACTGCATCCTGCAAAACAGCAGGAGTTTGAGAACATACTCAGAAGAAGAATTATGTTTATACAGATCGTGACTCTTTTATTGTTGAAATAAATTGTTTTTATCATTTATATTCCACCATTTATATTTATACCATTTATATTCGGTAATGTATATCTGTTGATATTGGCTGACTCCTTAACAACAACTTAGAAAGAATGCTGTGTCATTTGGTCACATAGAGAGACATAAGAGCATGGAAATATTAAATAGCTAAAGGCAGAGTTAACAGCAACAGGCGAAGATGGCGCCGAAGACGAAGATGGTGCAGTAATATATCATATTTCTTAAACATATCTCCAGCTGCGACAGGTCAACTCGTCTATAGTCTCGGAGTGTTCCATAAGGAAGACCACGTTCTGGAAAGAATATGTCACATGGTTATGATATATGCTGATGCTGTTTATCATGTCATGTATGTATCATTTTTATATTTATGTTTTATGTTTATACAATAAAGAAAGCAAAATGAATACATAGAAATAGAAGTGAACCACGTCCACAATAGTTGTTAGCACAGAACGAAAATGGCAACAACTTGGAATTTCTTTGAGCAACCATTAACATCACAAGCGATTGTTCTGCAGAGGTCAAACAGAAAATATCAATGGATCCTTAAAACAAAAAGACATCAAAGATGAAAATTATATGACAAGAGGCACCGAGAAAAATATAATTACAACTATAAAGAAGCTACATATTTCCAGTGCTTACATGTGATTGTAAGTCTTGGATAATGACATCTTAATGGATATAAATATTAGAATTTGAAATTTAATGTTGTAGTTAGTTCCAAAAAATAGAATGGATCCTAAGATGATCATACATGAAAACTGACTACTCAAAACAATAAAAAAAAACGCAAGTTAACACATTGCGGGCATAAAAAAACACAATGTTTTGAAAAATTAATCATGACGGGAAAGATTCCAGGAAAGAGACATGATATGGACACATGATATCGAAGATCTTCTGAAAATTACATTGGAAGAGGTTTGTCAACTTGCACGGAAAATAGAGGCTTATAAAGAGGCAATGAGAACAACTCTCTGCAAAGGATAATTCCTACAAGTATATAACTTACACAATTCATATTCCAGTGTTTATTCTTTTTATTTGTACTTCTTATATTCTACCATTTATATTTGGTGTTTAAAGTATATTTACATATACATGCCGTTTATATGTTGTTTAAACTATCTGATTTTTAGCTTGATAATTTTCTAACAATAGTTTAAAATCCACTAGCTAAGCCATATTTACCAACCCTTCGGGGGCTGATCTAAAGTAACTAAATGCACTGGCACCTCAATTCTCAACATATCAAATGACACGCTGTCAAAAGCACAATGTAAGCCGCAATGCAGCAAAGAAGCTTTATTTCAACTAACCCTTCATACCATCATCAAATATTTTATGACGCAAGTTTTAATACAATTTCAGAACAAACTACGACTTGGAGAGTCAGTGCTGAGTGTGTGAATGTACGGTACCTGTTAGATATTAGTGCAATGTTTATTGCAATTTTACACCAGTGGCACATGCAACTTAACTGTCAATGTAAGAAGGTGATACACCAGACTTTCTCCACACAGATTCATTTGTTTTGTTTATTTTTATTTCATCATGTTACACATATTTCCGCATATTGGTTTATCTCTAACTTCTTTCAAAATATATTTTCAGTACATTAGAGTTCAATATTTACCTACATTAAGAGCCCAATTTTTCCTACATTAAGAGCCCAATTTTTCCTTACATTAGAGCCCAATTTGTTTCTTTATCAGAGCCCAATATTTCCTACATTAGAGCCCAATTTGTTTCTTTATCAGAGCCCAATATTTCCTACATCAGAGCCCAATATTTCCTACATTAGAGCCCACTATTTCCCTACATTAGAGCCCACTATTTCCCTACATCAGAGCCCAATATTTCCTTACATTAGAGCCCAATTTGATTCTTCGTTATAGCCCAATATTTCCCTTCATATAGAGCCCAATATTTTCCTATATTAGAGCCCACGATTTCCCTACATCAGAGCCCAATATTTCCCTACATTTAGAGCCCAATTTGTTTCTTTATCAGAGCCCAATATTTCCCTACATTAGAACCCAATTTGTTTCTTTTTTAGAGCCCAATATTTCCCTACATGTTGAGCCCAATATTTGCCTATATTAGAGCCCAATTGTTTCCCTGCACTAGAGATCGATTTTCCCCCCACGTTATAACCCAAGCATGTAAACTTATTTCCTCAAACATCATAGATGTTTTCCTTAATTTAACTAGATCAATAATATTCTGTCAAAGACCAGTACACAGTCTGTAGCATACACATCATTTGTGAAATGTATCAAGCTCGACAGAATCATCATATTTCTATTGTTCGGTAAGTGTCATGCGAACGTAAATAACCGCAATGTCTGATTCGGGCAGATCAAAAATGATTGTTTGTAGCAATATGTCATGTTTTTTTTCTCATGATTACGTATTGTTTAACAACTGGTAACGTGAGAGAGAGAGATGGAGAGAGAGAGGAAGAGGGAGAGAGAGAGAGAACTTTTTCTATAAAACATTACATAAATCTTCTGTTATATTTTTCTAATCGCGTAGTAATTTATTATAGTAGTGTGTGTGCGTGTGTGTGTTTGCGTGGGTGCGTATGTGCACGTGTGTGCGTGTGTGTGTTGTTGTTTCCTGGGGCTTTTGTTTAAAGACAAAAGTACAGAGGTTACTATTAAAGCCTCATATGTAAAATATAAATAAATAGTAATAAACCAAAATAACAAGAATTTCTGTCTTCAGATCTTACTGTCATATCCAGATTACAAACTATGAGCAGTATACAATGATATGAGACGAAATCTATTCACATTACAACTCATATACAACTCAGATAGAAATGATATGTGTTACAACTCATATACAACTCAGATAGAAATGACATGTGTTACAACTCATATACAACTCAGGCAGCAATGATATGCGTTATAACTCATATACAACTCAGATAGAAATGACATGTGTTACAACTCATATACAACTCAGATAGAAATGTTATGTGTTACAACTCGTATACAACTCAGATAGAAATGATATTTTACAACTCAGATAGAAATGGTATGTGTTACAACTCATAGACAATTCAGATAGAAATGGTATGTGTTACAACTCATAGACACCTCAGATAGAAACTATTTGTGTATAGCCAGTGTATATGATATTCTAACTCAGATAGAAACTATATGTGTATAGCCAGTCTACATGATATTCTAAAAAACAGTATTACGCCTCAGCTTTCTTTTTTTTATGTGAGGAGTTTAGTGAAGTGAGAAGTTTAGTGAGGGGTGAAGTGAGAAGTTTAGTGAGGAGTGAAGTGCTTATGTTTCCCGTAACGTTAGTAAAACTAAATCTACGGATGGCAAGCTATGCCTTACACAAACTACGTAAACCGTCGATCTATAGATACAGGGATATTAGTCCAAGGACATCTACAGCTCAAATAGGGTTCATTAACCATCTACGAACTATTATGCTTGTTTATTATGAACTATTATTCTAAGTGAATTTCAAAAGTGAATGTAAAAAATAAGCATCATCACTTGTGATGGACGAACGAACAAGAACAAATGGATATGCTTGGTGGTTGACCACGTCATGGCAAGAGGTGTTATAATCACTAATCTAAATTTGTTCACTTTTAATTTGTTCATTTGCAATACCATAGTTTTTCTACAATTGTTTGAAGTAGATTATTTTTGTCTCAAAAATCATTTTCACCTGAACAGCTAGAAAAGTAATATAAGAACTTCAAGCGACAGGTGTGTTTTTAACCCATTCTTACCTTGATAGTGCAAACACCCTAGAATTTCCTTGTATTTAATAGTCTATGTTTAAGTGCATTCTCATAGTAAATTTACTTGGTTGGTTGGTTGCTGATCCAGCGGTCCATGGGCTCATGCCCTTTGACCTAATGCCATTAAATTGCATTATATTGCTGGGAAGTCTGTGGATGTTCGCCCCACCCCCCCCCCCTCCGGGACAGAGCCAGAGAATAACTATCACACATCCAGGAAGGCAGGTTTCAACCTATGCACAGTTCATAGCCACTGTAGCCAAGTTAAGATTCACTGTGCTCATTCCCCGCCACCAATTGACCAATGGTTATGCCGAACTTCTCTATTGCTCCAGGCATGCAACCAAATGTTCAAGTCAAAAGGATTGTCACGTCCTGAGTCACTGAGCCTCTATGATAGGTTTCAGCCAGTGGAAAAAAGTGCTGTCAGTTTCCTCCTCCCCTGTGCTGCACAGTACATCTCTGGCTCCCTCCCAACCACTGAGGGTGCATACATATATATTCAGGTAAACTTGAAACACATTTAAATAACAAAATAAACGCATAATTGTATAGATGACTTGCCATGAAGCTTCTCTAAGAAGATAACCTCAATATAACGGCATGTAATCCACTAAGGTTTTCTGTTGCATGGGTGGTATGTCTAGTGGGCCATTGGTGAGACCCACAGACGCAACCACATGCATGGTAAATTTATTTCAAACCTAGAATGTTTAATCCTGCAACTGATAACATCCACTCATGAATAACAAATTCAATATATAGATTGTACAGCGATGACTCAAGAATGATAACTGCCCTGTTTTAAAAAATCAACATATTAAAAATATATCAAATCTTCATTCTTATTCTGAAGATCTCATAAATCTATCCACGTCATTTTCAGTCCCTCAACTAAGCCTGAATGAAATCGTAATATCCAATAAAAGCACCAATTAGATCTCAAATCAATCTCCAACTTATTTCAGAGTCACAATTTCTCAAATAACTACATAAAAACAGTATATTGAGATGTAAGATGTAGCAGGAATAATGAGAAATTGAGCTATTCTGAACAAATTAAACACTGAATGGTATAAACTGTCAAACATACATCAATAGTTATACATAGGTCATATACAACATTTTTCATTATTAGAACATGAAATATTATAGTGCAGTACTAATGTTGTTCTTTCTTAATGAGTTTTAAAAAGACCAATTGAGCTTAGTGTGGATAGGGGTGGTTACCATAATGCCGATGATGACAACAGTGTGTCCAAGATCAGAGGCGTGCTGTCATGGAACTACCATGAATAGGCTTGCCCAAAGTTATTGTAGTTATGTTATTTTGAGCTTAATTTCCATGTGACTTAAGCGGATATCGTTTTAGCAACTTAGTCTGTAAAAACAGTTTAATGATTTTAGTGTAAAGTTTGTTTGTTTGTTTTTCGTTCGCTCCATTGTAACCATCACGGATATCCGTGCGATTTCCGCCGGGAGCGTGATTTACGTTGTGCCACCGTTATGCGCCTTGTAGGCCTAGCACATCCAATTTCGGCATGTAGTGTAAAGTAGATCAGCGCAAACGCAAAGTAAAAATTAAAAAAAATTTGTTTTCTCGACCGATTATTCCATTTCATTCGGAGCCTTCACTTTTAAAGGAAAGCTAAAAGTAATAATAAAAGCCAGACACACGGTTGGCATGTCCAAGCTATAATTGACCTTTACACATAATTTCCCCGCCCCCTTTCCAAAAAATTGAGGATTATTCTTTTTTCTTAACTAGTTTCCTGCGATTTACTATGAAAATACTGTCTGGCTTAGATGTTTATCCATTTTTGCTGCGCTGGCAAAGTCTTGGGTTTGATACCAGAATGTACGCTTTCCTTGTGAAATTATTTCTATTAAAAAAAAGTAAACGTCAAAGTCAGATTTGTCAGACAATTACAGCAAATAAAACGACAACACAGCGCATTTCGTTCTCTGGACTAGATCCTGGTGGAAATCTAGTAGAACCATTGTCCCGCTACAAGAGAGAATTAGTGGGAGTATGAACACGAACAAACAAAAAGTATCTAAGATTCTTTTAGTAATGCACTTCTTTTTCAACATTGGGCGATGTATTTTGTGGTTATATCAGAAACATTCTCAGCGTCTTTTTTATTTGCGAAGAAACTTAGTTATGCCACTCAGTGTTCTCAATGTCTTGTTTGCTAGTGAAGAAACTTAATTCTGTCTCTCTGTCTGTTGTCAATATCTTGTTTGATTGTGAAGAAACTTAATTCTGTCTCGCTGTCTGTTCTCAGTGTCTTGTTTGATTGTGAAGAAACTTAATTCTGTCTCTCTGTCTGTTCTCAATGTCTTGTTTGATTGTGAAGAAACTTACTTCTGTCTCTCTGTCTGTTGTCAGTGTCTTGTTTGATTGTGAAGAAACTTAATTCTGTCTCTCTGTCTGTTGTCACTGTCTTGTTTGATTGTGAAGAAACTTAATTCTGTCTCTCTGTCTGTTATCAATGTCTTGTTTGATAGTGAAGAAACTTAATTCTGTCTCTCTGTCTGAGGTCAATGTCTTGTTTGCTAGTGAAGAAACTTAATTCTGTCTCCCTGTCTGTTGTGAATGTCTTGTTTGCTAGTGAAGAAACGTAATTCTGTCTCTCTGTCTGAGGTCAATGTCTTGTTTGCTAGTGAAGAAACTTAATTCTGTCTCTCTGTCTGTTGTCAATGTCTTGTTTGATTGCGAAGAAACTTAATTCTGTCTCTCTGTCTGTTGTCAATGTCTTGTTTGATAGTGAAGAAACTTAAGTCTGTCTCTCTGTCTGTTGTCAATGTCTTGTCTGAATGTGAAGAAACGTAATTCTGTCTCTCTGTCTGTTCTCAGTGTCTTGTTTGATAGTGAAGAAACTTAATTCTGTCTCTCTGTCTGTTGTCCATGTCTTGCTTGCTAGTGAAGAAACTTAATTCTGTCTCTCTTTCTGTTCTCAATGTCTTATTTGATTGCGAAGAAACTTAATTCTGTCTCTCTGTCTGTTGTCCATGTCTTGTTTGCTAGTGAAGAAACTTAATTCTGTCTATTCGTTCTTCGTACTTCTTTGATTGTGAAGAAAATCTATTAGATCCAGTCGTGGATATTATTAATCCATGGTTTCCTTCCCCCCCCCCACTCCCTTTTGTTCAACCTTTATCTGTCCTAATGGGAAGTCTTGGAATCGAAAAAAAAATGCCTCATCAAGTGCTTAAAAGGCACAAATTTGAAAATTTCACATTCCTAGCAGATGTTCATATTGAATTCCAGTATCACTGAGTTGATTTTTATACATATCATCATCATCATAAGGTGCCATGCCGGCTGGCGTAGAAGGTCATGGCTCTCCACAGCTCTCTCTCTCTCTCTGTGTCCACAGTATTATGTATCAAAGTCGTTGTTGTGTCCCTGCCGTGCCAGGTTGTCAAATTGTCTAATATTTTCTCACGTTGTCGCCCTCTGTTTCTGTTGACTTCAATTTTGCCTGTTGTGACTATGTTCTCTAAACCTGCCTGTCTCATGAAGTGGCCAAAAAAAGAAGATTGCCTTTTTCTTATACATATACGTTGGTTTTAAATGTTTATTCGAACATTTCTGTGGGGAAAAGCTGTGCCTAGCTGTACCCGTATACTTTCCAATTCTTCTTTTTTTAGTCTACAGTTTTACTGTATATGTAAGCGGAAAGTCACACTAAAATTAAATATATAGTTTGTTCAACTCTATTGTCCATAACAAAACTAAGCTAGTCAGCCTTGAGACAAGCAATGACAATCAACTTGTCCAATTAGAGGTTTAGTTCTATTAGATAAAACTCAAGGTGACGCTGAGATTATAGTTTTAACATTATTATTTTTTACAAACATAGTTACTATAACATTATTATTTTTACAAATATAGTTACTATAACATTATTATTTTTACAAACATAATTACTATAACATTATAATTTTTACAAATATAGTTACTATAACATTATTATTTTTACAAACATAATTACTATAACATTATTATTTTTACAAATATAGTTACTATAACATTATTATTTTTACAAATATAGTTAATTTTAACATTAAACAAGTTGTACAATTTTCTACTTTTAAAATACACGGGAATGTTACAGATAATTGTTGAATGCGTCACCTCATACACGGGAATGTTACAGATAATTGTTGAATGCGTCACCTCATACACGGGAATGTTACAGATAATTGTTGAATGCGTCACCTCCTACACTTCCATTCTGTTAAGTATTTCTTTTTCCTAGTTTTTGATAACTGCTTCCTTTGGTTAAATTTTATAGTCAACAATATTCATAGTTAGCTTGAGAGACAAAATCAGGAATGAAGCTCTAAGGAAACAATTAGGGATCAAGTCAGCAATAGAATACATACAGAAACAACAAGTTAAATGGTACGGCTACATAACCAGACAGAAAGAGCAAAGTATTATCCAAAAAACATTTAACAAACGATACGAAACAGTCGACCTATTGGACGCCCTCGTAAAAGGTGGATAGATAGTGTATTAGAGACACTCGGAAATATAACAGCAGAAGAGGCAAATAGAAGGGCAAAAGACCGTACACTCACTCTCCCCTCAACACCGAAAGGTACATGAGGACATAAAGAAGAAGAAGAAGAAGACAATATTCATTCTTAACGTTGTCTGACAAAGATATCTAGATACTCAAAATGATACGCTACATTGTGACAAACACAGTCAGCTGTCAGCAAGTGCTGCCGTTAGTCCTTCTATCCGTCCGTTCCTCCATTCACCCATCACTTAAGGGATGTGCACTGGCCCACAGAGACAAGACATCCACAGAGAGTTGTATGTGAACTTGAGGAAAATTGTGAAATATAGCAGCATTTCATGAAAACTAGATTTTATTTATATACATGTTAAACTGCGAACGAGAAGAAGAACGAATCTACCCAATTCCTTTAGCAAATCACGGGTATTCCAGTTTGAGCGATGTGTTGCTGTTGCTGTGAAATTCTTGCCTTTTCCGACCAATAGTCGTAACCTATAATCAATTTGGTTTCTGGTCTTTCTGCCCGGTGACGCCCAGGAGTATAGTCTATTAGTCCATTGGAAATTTCTAGGCACAATATTCCCGTAGATTGCCATTAGTTTCGGGAAGGAACAACCGTTAGTTGAGCACCGTAATAAGAACATATTCGTTCTAGTCGGCCATTTTGGCGGAAGCTAAAATCTTAGAATATCATGGAATGACATGGAAGGAAAAAAATAGAAACTCAGATATTATAAACACATTTAAGATTACAGAGTGTTGGTTACTAACACAATAACAAAAAGAAAACTACACCTGTTTAGTCATATAAAGAGACACAACTGTTTAGAAAGACATATAATGGAAGGAAGAGTATCTGGGAGAGGAGAAAGGGCAGACCAAGAAAACGATGGACTGGCGACATTAAAGATAACATGAATACATCGCTAGAAAATGCAAGCCGCATCGTCCAAGACAGAGAGGAGTTCAGAGAGTTCATTGGGAAGACAACGTTCTGGAAGGAATACATCACATGACACAGTCATAACCTTTCTTATGGGTGTTCTACAAAGAGTTTCTCTAGGTCTTTCTTTTGAATTGATGCCTAATTGGATACTTATAATGACCATGATAATCAGCAAAAACACAGAAGAACAGGAGGTAAACATAAACATACAGGGAGAGAAACTACAACAAGTAAAACAGTATCAATATCTTGGACACATAGTCACAAATGATGGCAGATGTGAAACAGAAGTTAAAAGGAGAATAGGAATGGCTAAAAGTACCTTCAATGACATGAGGAAATTATTAATATCTAAACAAATTACAAACAAGTTAAAAATGAGAATTATAAAATGCTACATCTATTCCATATTAATGTATGGCTCAGAAACATGGACACTAAATAAACAATTAGAAGACAAAATTGATGCCTTTGAGATGTGGGTATATAGAAGAATATGGAGAACATCATGGAAAGAGAAAAAAACAAATAAAGAGGTGCTAAAAACACTTAATATGAAGAAAGGACTACTAAGAGAAATAAAGATCAGGCAAATAAAATACTTTGGACACATTAAAAGACATGACACCCTATTGAAGACCTTACTTGAGGGTAAAGTCAAAGGGAAGCGAGCAAGAGGTAGGCAGAGATACAAGTGGGAGAGTAACATTACACGATGGATAGGTTACAGTTTAGCAGAGTGCACCACCAAGACAAGAGACAGGAGATGTTGGAGATACGTTGCAGCCAACCTTCGTTGCGGAGACGGCACTTGATGATGATGATGAATGGCAGTGTATTTTTATTCACCGTTATTGTTATTATATTTGAGGAAAAATGATACTGTTTGTGTGTCTTCTTCTATTTGTTATTATGTCTTTACTATTATACAGGTATAACCTATTTTATCTTCTCCAGTCTGCACTATTATTCGAGTATTACTTATTTTATCTTCTTCAATGTGTTTACTATTATACGAGCATTACTTATCTTCTCCAATTTCTTTACTATTATACGAGTATTACTAATTTTGCCCGTATGCTAAAGGTTAACGAAAGTTTAACGAATAATAGCAATATTGTTACCTACCACGCATGTTGTAGGAGGGGACTAAGTAGGTTTTGCGATGCAATTTGCTGTCTCATCCCATGGTGGCTCAAAGTGACCCAGAATCCGTTTTGAACTTGGATGTCTCAGTCCGAAAGGCGCAAATATTTCAGCTAAGCTGTAAACCATGGCACAACACATTCGGTTCTCCAGACTATATCCTACTAATATATGTAAGAGTTTGAGCATGGGAACAGAAAAATATTACTTATTTAACAGAAAATAAATTTTCACTTATTGCTGCAGAATAATCGAAGTTTTTTTCTCAAAGCATGGCCTTGATTATCGATTTCCTAAACACTACCCTTCTGTGTACAATTATGACGCTCCATTTGCTGCAGCAATTATCTACCTCCAGGCTTGTTTTCAATGTTCAGATAGTAGATACAATATAAACCTCTACGTTAAGCAAACATGAACTTCTACACACAATAAACCTCACAGCTAAGCATACATGAACTTCTATACAGTATAAACTGCAATGCCAAGCATACATGAACTTCTACACACAATAAACCTCAGAGCTAAGCATACATGAACTTCTACACACCATAAACCTCAGAGCTAAGCATACATGAATTTCTACACACAATAAACCTCAGAGCTAAACATACATGAACTTCTACACACCATAAACCTCAGAGCTAAGCATACATGAACTTCTATACAGTATAAACTGCAATGCCAAGCATACATGAACTTCTACACACAATAAACCTCAGAGCTAAGCATACATGAACTTCTACACACCATAAAACTCAAAGCTAAGCATACATGAACTTCTACACACCATAAACCTCAGAGCTAAGCATACATGAACTTCTACACACGATAAACCTCAGAGCTAAGCATACATGAACTTCTAAACAGCATAAACCTCAATGCTAAGCATACATGAACTGTAATATGAGGGGTTCTCTCTTATAATAACAACAACAACAAGTATACTGATCCTGACGTAATCAGAACAAGCAAAAGTGATCCTAATCCTGGACAAAGGTCCCCTATAATTAACGGCCGCCTCCTATCCCCTCCTAATATACAGAGGGCAAGATTATAAGAGAAAATTGTTCTGGCCCGTGAAGTCAGATAACAGCATAATAGACGACTGAAGTATAACTCACACTAGGAGGATTGGCATCTGATAACTTGGGATCTCCCTGGCGTAGTGGTTAAGCTGTTCGCCTTTTGTTCAAGAATTCACGGGTTCGTATCCGGCTCGTGTCGTCTTTTTATAAGGTGGATTTTTTGCGGAGAACCGTGTGGATTATCACTTGAAGCTACGGAGTTACGTGCTATGAGTAGTACTCTCGGCAGGCGGAGTGCCGCTTCGTTGATAGTGACGTAGTACATATGGGCAACAGAGTACAGTGAAGTCAATCTTCTACGGCTTTTAAACCTTTTTTTAACATCTGACATACATGTCATTAATACTTTAATTGATCGTAAAGTGTCTTAATAGTCTGTAGAGGATTGAGTCGTATAGTGTCTTAATAGTTTATAGAGGGTTGAGTTGCATAGTGTCTTAATAGTTTGTAGAGTGTTGAGTCGTATAGTGTCTTAATAGTTTGTAGAGGGTTCAATCGTATAGTGTCTTAATAGTTTGTAGAGGGTTGAATCGTATAGTGTCTTAATAGTTTGTAGAGGGTTGAATCGTATAGTGTCTTAATAGTTTGTAGAGGGTTGAATCGTATAGTGTCTTAATAGTTTGTAGAGGGTTGAATCGTATAGTGTCTTAATAGTTTGTAGAGGGTTGAGTCGTATAGTGTCTTAATAGTTTGTAGAGGGTTGAGTCGTATAGTGTCTTAATAGTTTGCAGAGGGTTGAGTTGCACGATGAGATTATCCAATACTTGGATCATAACGTTGAGAAGAAATCCCCAAAGAGAAAATACCCAACTAGTGCCCCCTTTCCAATTGGTCGACACCCTTCATAACTGTATGCCGGTTCTGAACACGGCAGAGTCTCCTTAATCTTAACACCGCATTCCTCTTTCATTACTACCTAGATTCCAAGTTAATTCTAACATTCTCAAAATACCAACTTAACAAAACAATTTCAGTCCAATTTCTCAGAAGCAATACATTTAATGTTTGGCCCCAACTCGCCTCTTTTATGATTGACAACAACATCATACTATCCAATTATATACTAATGTGATACATATAAACAACTATTTCTAATATGATACATATAAACAACTCTATTACTAATATGATACATATAAACAACTATATTACTAATATGATACATATAAACAACTCTATTTCTAAAATGATACATATAAACAACTATATTTCTAAAATGATACATATAAACAACTCTATTTCTAAAATGATACATATAAGCAACTCTATTACTAATATGATACATATTCATTCATCCATTCATGTTCCTTTTGCGCTGAAGTTAGCGCATAGGGCAGAGGTCAGATCTCTCCAATTATGTCTGTTCAAAGCCACTCTGTGCAGTTCCTGAATAATACATATGAATGATACATATAAACAAATCTATTTATAATATGATACATATAAACAACTCTATTTCTAATATAAATTTAGCTATTGACATAGAATTTCAATGTACAGTCTTTTACAAATTCACATCACCGTTCTTATTATTCTCCCTCTTCTTGATTTGTCCTTCCTTCCTAATGACTATTTTGTGTGTCGTCAACATCAGTTTGGCCCTTCAAATTGACCCATTAATAGTTGTTCTGTTACACGACTGCAACTCAAGCTGATATTATGGTCAACTTCGGACAATCAGAGTGAACATTCCTAATAACCTAACAGTCGGTGACACCCGGTCATCGATTATTAATTTCTGCTGTATTCTACATCCAGTTTGTTTGTTTGTTTGTTTTGCGTTCGCTCCATTGTAACCATCACGGATATCCGTGCGATTTCCGCCGGTAGCGTGATTACGTTGTGCCACCGTTATGCGCCTTGTAGGCCTAGCACATCCGATTTCGGCATGCCTTGACAATTCGGGTGGGCTACCCTTAGACTGTGACAGCCTCTATATCTGTCTCAAGGCACGCATAGTGGCGACTCTTCGCCCAGACGATTTTTGCTCTCGTCTGACTCGCACGAGGTGTTCCACTGTCTATAAACTTGCCTCGTGTAATTGGGCGTGCTGTGCCTGTGCCCATTGGGTACTGAACCTTTTCTCATCCGTGAGCTTGGTTCCTTAAGGGGAAGAACTCAACAGAGGAGTTGGACCCTGGCTCTTTCGCCCTCTTAGCCGAGGTGTCATTCACCGACATCGTGTACCCCTTGTCCAAGTTCGAGTCTCACACCACGCGTTTGAGAGCAAGGAGTTCTCGAGCTGAGCGTCCTTGTCCCAATAGCGCCTGAGCCCATCAGGTACTGAACCCTTTCTCTCTTCAAGTGTATTTCCGGTGTAGGAAAACCTGACAGTAGAGTTGGGCCAGGGCTAAATCGTTGTCCCTTTTGTGCCTGAGCCCATCGGGTACGGAACCCTTTCTCTTCGCGAGCATATTTCCGGTTTAGGAAGGCTCGACATAAGAGTTGGGTTAGGTCTTCTTGCTTTACCAAACGCCAATGGATGGGTCTGGGTCTCTGCCTGTAAGGAACACATGTTACTAGAAGCTCGTCTCGAGCTGACGGAGCGTGTAGTTTCCCTTTCCTAGGGACTTTTCACTTTCTATTTGCAGTTCGCGCTGCCCTCTATCGCTGTTCTGCCCTTTCATTGTTCTCGGTATGAAATCTATTTGTCTCTCGCCATGCATCTACCTTTGTTCGGACTGGACTGACTTGCTTCACTGTATGTCGACAGTGTCGCTATATGTGGTGATGCTGGTGGTGTCAGAGATATTGTCTGTCTCTTGTGCAGTCAAATCTCTTTCCATCTGCTACCTCCACATTCTCGGACATGATCCCCAAATGATTTGGCCAGAATCAGCTCGAGCTGCTGTATTTCTGTTTCCAGGGTGCACCGCGTGGAGGTACATTTGGGATCTTGGTTATCTGCTAACCCTGGGCCCGCCTAGAGCAATACGTTCCCTTTGCACCCCTACATCCAGTTAATTCTGAACAAAGATGAAACAATTCTGACACAACGAATCATTGAACCATAACAGGTCAATCTCCTGTCGTTTCTATCTACGGTTAAGTTTAAATGTTTTATAATTATCTTTCGGTTCCCTGTAGTCTGTAAGTGAGTAATTTGATTACTGTCAATACATTAGTCATTATCCCTTACCTAAATGCTAACTAGATATTTCAAAGTGTCAATCCCTCCCTGTTCATCACCTATTACGAATGATGGTAACCCTTACCTATTCAACAGCATATCAAAGTTTGTTAATGTCAGAGTATCACACTGACGACTGTTTCCATACTCCAACTATCTTCATTCTTCTTTCCTTCCTCTTTTACCCTTTGCGGGTGTCGAGGGAGATACAATGTTCTTGTTCTCGCTTTTCTGGCAGCTTCAGATAATGTTATTTCGCGTTCGTGTAATGTCTCTTTGATGTTGTCGATCCAGCGTACTCTAGGTCTACCCTTGGCTCTTCATTCTGCTTCTCCTCTCTTCATATGTGCTTTATAAACTAATGAATCACACGGCATTCTTTACAGATGACCAAACCATTGTATCTGTTGGTTTTGTATGTATTGTAGAATTGATATGATACCCACTTTTTCTCTTACGACATCGTTTCTAATTCTGTTCTTCTGGTCACTCCTGTGGCTTTTCTCAGACTCTGTTGTAACCAGTTGTCTCATATGTTTTGTTGTTAAGGACCATGTTTGACATTGGTAGCACAGGGTTGTAATGAAGATACTTTGGATAAGATGTTTTTTTGTTGACATTGGTAGCATTTTGTGTTGCAATAAAGGGTCTCCAACTATGCATTACAAAATAACTATAACTTCCTACTTCTATTTGCTTTTATATGTTACAAATATGATAGCTCTCAGCTATTTAACAGTCTATAAAAGTTAGTTATTGTCAATACCTCAAGCGCTACACATTGCAACTACACATTACAGCTACACATTACAGCTACACATTGCAACTACACATTACAGCTACACATTGCAACTACACATTGCAGCTACACATTGCAACTACACATTACAGCTACACATTGCAACTACACATTACAGCTACACATTACAGCTACACATTACAGCTACACATTTCAACTACACATTGCAGCTACACATTACAGCTACACATTACAGCTACACATTACAGCTACACATTGCAACTACACATTACAGCTACACATTACAGCTACACATTACAGCTACACATTGCAACTACACATTACAGCTACACATTGCAACTACACATTACAGCTACACATTGCAACTACACATTACAGCTACACATTGCAACTACACATTACAGCTACACATTACAGCTACACATTACAGCTACACATTTCAACTACACATTGCAGCTACACATTACAGCTACACATTACAGCTACACATTACAGCTACACATTGCAACTACACATTACAGCTACACATTACAGCTACACATTACAGCTACACATTGCAACTACACATTACAGCTACACATTGCAACTACACATTACAGCTACACATTGCAACTACACATTACAGCTACACATTGCAACTACACATTACAGCTACACATTACAGCTACACATTACAGCTACACATTACAGCTACACATTGCAACTACACATTACAGCTACACATTACAGCTACACATTGCAGCTACACATTACAGCTACACATTGCAACTACACATTACAGCTACACATTGCAACTACACATTGCAACTACACATTGCAACTACACATTGCAACTACACATTGCAACTACACATTACAGCTACACATTGCAACTACACATTGCAGCTACACATTGCAACTACACATTACAGCTACACATTACAACTACACATTACAGCTACACATTACAGCTACACATTGCAGCTACACATTACAGCTACACATTACAGCTACACATTACAGCTACACATTACAGCTACACATTACAGCTACACATTGCAACTACACATTACAGCTACACATTACAGCTACACATTACAGCTACACATTGCAACTACACATTACAGCTACACATTACAGCTACACATTACAACTACACATTACAACTACACATTACAGCTACACATTACAGCTACACATTACAGCTACACATTACAGCTACACATTACAGCTACACATTACAGCTACACATTACAGCTACACATTACAGCTACACATTACAGCTACACATTACAGCTACACATTACAGTCTACTAGCGGTTTTAGTTATATATTCACAATATATAACACATTTTTCTCCTTTCTCTTACACATACATTATATATATAACATGACATCATGCACAAGCTGGAGCCTCTGGGAGCCGTGTCCCTTTCAAGTACAATTGCAAGACTACATTTTTGTACGTTGTCTCTTGGCTGCTTCTACAGATGAATTGATTTCTAATAACCTATTTTACAGTCTTCTGCGATTTTCATCCCTCACAATTTCTCGTGGATTCAATGAGTTCACTTACTAATGAAGCATTATATCGAGTGAAGGGAAGACCAGCAAAGAGACACAAAATAGATGCAACAAAACATACCAGATCCAAGGACAGATGACACGTATTTTCAAGAACAAAAATGTAAACATATACACTTAAGTTGCATTATACAAGATTATTATTATTCCATCACTATGCTACCAGTGCAAAACCTGGACAATGACAGCACAAGACAAAAGAAAAATAGTGACAACAGAAATGACATGTCTACGAAGAATACTCGGAGTGTCATTAAGAGATAGAATTAGAAACGATAACATCAGACAGATAACCAAAACAATACCAGTATTGGAATACATCACAAGATAACAGATCAAGTGGCTTTCGCACGCTTCCAGACTACCGACAGATAGCATGCCACAAATGGCCATGACACATAGACATAACGGTTATAAAGCCAGAGGCAGACCATTTAAAAGATGGATCACAGAAATCAAAGAAGCCACAGGAACAAGCTTACACACAGCGCACAAGAAGGCCATCTCCAGAGAAATCTTTCATCCCTGACGCCGCAAGGCAACTAAGGGACACAGCGTATAGACAATTTCTCGTCGATTCAATGGGTGCTTTACTTCGCTCATACCCGGTGAAGTCCCTTGTTAACCGTAACTATAGTCCGTCTCACCAAAATACAAACATTCTCGCTGAACCGTAACCAAAGTTTAGAATTACTTAGGTCCACTCTCCTTTTACTCCGACCCAATTGGTCCAATTCTACTTCTCCCCTTTCAATCAATAAACCCATAACCCTTCAGGGTCGTAGGGGTACCACATTGGATGCTTCAGCACACAGAGTCCTCCAGCTAATTCTATCCTCAGCGATGCGGATGTGTGGAAATATCTAGCCCTGCCCATTCCTTGATGTTGTCTGTCCATATCTTTATTTGTCCTCCTCTGCTTCTTCCTCCCTCGACAGTTCCCTGCAGTATTGTTTTTGACAAGGAATCGTGCCTGCATACATGTCCGAACCATGCTAGTTTTCGTCGTTTCACTATTGAAAGCAATGGCTGCTGGACACCTGCACACATCTCTACTTTATTTCTTACGTACACATTGGTCTTATGTTCCCTATAGGAAATTCGTAGAATTTTTCTGTAGCATTTATACTCGAAAGCCTGTAATCTTCTCTCCATGCCCGCAGTGAGTGTCCAACTCTCACAACCATACAACACAACAGAAAGCACCAGCGACCTATACAGTTTGATTCTCCCCTTTACAGAATTTCTATACAGTATAAACCTAAAATCTAAGCTTACTTGAACTCCTATACAACAGAAATAGAGTTGAGTCAGAAAATATTGAACACTACAGTACATGCACTATTTTTAAATAATAGCTGGCTCTATAACACAAAGACAAGCTGGAAATAGCAGTGTTAATTTGACCAGGACAGGATGAGGGAACTTTGCTTCTTTGACGTATCGGAAGATCTCATAGTTTCAGTGTTCCAAGAATAGATCTAGCCGTAATCCAAGATTGTGTAAAGTGTGTACTGTAACATTGGTCTGAGGGTGCAAGGATATAAATGTGGGATGGCCCGATAGCAGTTGGTAATGAACAAACATTGCTGAAGTTCTTTTACAGTATTATGAGATGTATAGAAGTCTTTAAGTATGTTGGTGAAAACCTGTCTTATATGAGATTCTGACAAAGAACCGGCTGCCATTGCCGCCACGCACAGATTTGGTGAAACACGTTCAAGAAATGATGAAGAATGAATGCCAAGAGTGGTTTAGTCATTCATAGAACCCTCCCACATATGTTCTTCTTCTTCATCGCTAATTCTTAAACTCCAGATGGATTTTCCTTGTAGCAAGATCATTGTCCTACTAGATTTCCAGCAGGATGTAGTCCAGAGAATGGAAATGCGTTGCGTGGCAGTTTTATTTGCGTCACTGGCCCGACACATCCGTATTAGGCGGGGCCACATATATTCAGATTCTGGAAAGAAATGCCCAGCATCAATTGTGCGATTCATCATAACAGAACTCACCTTCGCCATAATTAAATGGGCTCAAAAGATGTAGGATTGACGTCATTTTATTAGAATGTTCCCATATGTACTCCACACCTTTCAAAGAAGAAACATGCCTGATATAAAGAGTACCACTCTCTGCACGTAACTCCGCATCAGAAATCTATAGTAATCAGGGATACCCTAGAAATACATTTGTAAAATTACGTTTTGGCGCGGGATCGAACCTGCAATATTCGGAGCTCAAAGCTTTTTATTTAACCACTACGACAGGGAGATTTCTTTTTCATCATTAAAAGCTATTGCTGAAATTGAGTACTTCTTCGATTTGAATAGACCGACACATTAAATGGGATACATGTTTGTGTTTTTAATGTGTGTGTACTACAAGGCGTGGGAGATTGGAGGCAACAGAGATGTGGTTCTACAGAAGAATGCTGAGAATACCATGGACTGCCAGAAAAACTAATTTAGAGGTGTTAAAAGCGAAACGGACCTTAATCAAGAATATAATAAAAAGGCAATCTTCTTTTTTTGGCCACTTCATGAGACAGGCAGGTTTAGAGAACATAATCACAACAGGCAAGATTGAAGGCACCAGAGACAGAGGGCGACAACGTGAGAAAATATTAGACAGTTTGACAACCTGGCACGGCAAAGAAACAACAACGATTTTTATACATAATACTGTGGACAGAGAGCTGTGGAGAGCCATGACCGCCTACGCCACCCGGCATGGCACCTGTTGATGATGACTACAAGGCGTATATAACGTTGTTGTTCACTGAAATTGAAAGAAAATGTATTTGCTCCGTAGGACGTCATTTAAAGTTGTGTATTTCTATAGTCCAGTGTACAGCAGAACTCAAAATATTGCTGTTAGTTGCACAATTAACTTTCATTCGCTGACCAAGAAAGAACTTTGTTGTACTACGAGTCACTTTATCCAATACGCGTTTGACATGAGCAGTAGTATTTCTCATAAATGTTGTAGTGTTAATGACGTCACACATATACGCACCAAATACAATTCATTGCCATTAGAAATGTATATGAGATAACATAGACTTTATATATATATATATATATATATATGGTATCAAATTAATAACTACGTTTTTGTGAAAATATTACTGTTCAAACTTTGTATTGCCCGCCTGAAACATGTACTGCTATTGTGTGTCTTATTTCGGGTAGTTGTTGACAATACAGCTCTATTCCAAAAGGTGTTGGAATATCCACGACGGTTTTAACCATAGGCATGCTGTGTTTACAATTATGTAATTTCTCTGCTGTCGCTGAATTAATTTTCGAAAATGTTACGCAATCGTTGGTGGTTGTTTTGAAATCGCGATAACTTTTTTGTTGTTACAGATATTTAAATAATATTTGCACATATAAAATAAAGAATTAAACTCTGAATATATTGGTGTAAGTTTTCTTTGTGTGTGTGTGGTACGAGACGTGCGAGAAAGTGATCAACACAGATATAGACCTATCTAGATCTAGACCTATTGTATTTTTGATCGATCGAAAGCTGTTGAACATTATATATTTTATATAATGTAAACTTTGTGGAACCTCGTGGTCTATTATATTTAATCTATTTAAGTGCTTACCTCTCAAGATTTCCACGTTAAATTCAGAATAAATAATGATTTCACTGAATATACGATGAAATAAAAGTATATAAAACTCAATTCACTGCCATGTCACTTCGTCGCAATGCCGATGACTACAGATTGCTGGTATTTCAATTGCATAATCACACGATGTTTCCTAACGCCATTTTATGAACAGAAACAGGAAGCTAAATAAAATGTCTACTTGAGTTACCACTCAATAAAATTACAAATCTGGTTTTTTTATTCGGGTTTAACGCGAGTTTAACTCACTGGGCGACGGATTTCGCTGTTCGAAAGCAAAAAATGCCACAATTTCGACTAAATGCGTCGCCCAAATTGTAAACACAGCGTACTAAAGGAAGAAGAAGATCAAATACTGAAACATCTACATATAGCAGTGATATTCTGAAGAACAGTTAAATAGAGTGTAAATCATGACGTAAAAATGACGTTGCGTTCTACTTCAAATCAGTCCGTGTCATTAAATGGACACCCTGTATATGGCACGCCCGCATGTTATATAATGCTATATACTCTCTCTCTCTCTCTATATATATATATATATATTAGGTATCAATTAAAATCGCCTCGAGAACTTGATTTGGATCTTGTTTCTTGAACAAAAGAAACCTGCTTATATGGTTTTTGGCAGTACGTGTCTGTAGCACGACATCTCCCTGGTCACTTGTGGATGAAGTTTCTTTTTGGTATTGGAAGTTCTTTCTGCTAGTTCTTAGAATATATTAAATTATTTGTATCTCCTTTTTTTACGCACACGCGCGCGCGCACACACACACACACACACACACAATTTGTAGCTTATCATATTCAGGACATAACCATCAATCCAGCTTATTTTTGGCTGTAGTGATCTTCTAGGCAATTCATTCATTCATTCATTCATTTTCCTTTTGCGCTGAAGTTAGCGCATTGGGCAGAGGTCAGATCTCTCCAATTCTGTCTGTTCAAATCTATTCTGTGCAGTTCTTGAATCGTCTGAATGAAAAAGAATTGGAATGAACTGACTTCTGTTACACAAATCGGTCTGGACTTTACGATGTTAGTTGATTAATCCAACGATCGACGGAATGACCCAGACTTGATTAGAGAAACACCCTCCATAAACAGACGTCACTACCGGAAGTCTCTAGGCAATATTATTTTAGTAAAACGATATTTGCCTGAACTGGATTTGCTTATATGTTTTTTTTTCCTGCTTGTTTCTGTATGAAGCATGAAGCATATCTTGTAAAGTGTGAAACATAGCTTGTGAAACATAGCTTGTGAAGTATAGCTTGTGACGCATAGCTTGTGAAGCATAGCTCATCAAGCATAGGTTGTGAAGTATAGCTTGTGAAGTATGGCTTGTGAAGTATACCTTGTGAAGTATAGCTTGTGAAGTATAGCTTGTGAAACATAGCTTGTGAAGCATAGCTCATCAAGCATAGGTTGTGAAGTATATCTTGTGAAGTATAGCTTGTGATATATAGCTTGGGAAGTATAGCTTGTGAAGTATAGCTTGTGAAGCATAGCTTGTGAAAGATAGCTTGTGAAGCATAGCTTGTGAAAGATAGCTTGTGAAGCATAGCTCATCAAGCATAGGTTTTAAAGTATAGCTTGTGAAGTATAGCTTGTGAAGTTTAGCTTCTGAAGTAAAGCTTGTGAAGCATAGCTTGTGAAGTATAGCTTGTGAAACATAGCTTGTGAAGCATAACTCATCAAGCATAGGTTGTGAAGTATAGCTTGTGAAGTATAGCTTGTGAAATATAGCTTGTGAAGTATAGCTCGTGAAGCCTAGCTTGTGAAGCCTAGCTTGTGAAGCAACGTAAACGTTTCAGTACGGACGTCTTCATAAAAATAGAGGAAAACAGGATGAAGAAACCTCGGCTATGCTGCAATATTCAATGTTCGCCATTAGATAAATACATATTAAAAAGAGAAAATACGTTTTAAATAAAATATGACAGTTCATAATTGTATTTCCACATCAATGCGTTTTATATGCGTTCGGAGATCTCTGTGGTTTATCACTTGAAGCTACGGAGTTACGTGCTATGAGTGGTACTCTCGGCAGGTGGCGTGCCACTTCATTGAGAGTTACGGAGTACATATGTGCATATGGAAAACCGAGTACAGTGAAGTCAATCTTCTACGGCTTTTAAACCCTTTTAAACGGCGTTATACATATCGCAAGAAACTATTAAGAAGTATTGGTCAAATCGTTAGTTACCTTATCTCGTAGACGTGAATGAGTAAACACATTGAGAAGGGCCGAATGACAATGGCCGGTAACCGTAATAACATTAAACTGCCGCTCTCACAATGATCGTCATTGAACCAGTTACCATTCAGGATCGTGGGAACACCAATTTAAAAATAATTGACACCATTTTGACAAATTTGGAGATTTCCCATGAGGTGGGCAGTGAATATTATTGAAGAAAGTGATAGATTCTGCGCATAGTGCTATTTCACGTGACTTGTAGTTTGTCAACTCTGGCTGGGTGGATACATATGTCAAGTTTCACTGGGTGGATACATATGTCAAGTTTCACTGGGTGGATATATATGTCGAGTCTCACTGGGTGGTACATATGTCAACTCTCAGTGGATGCATACATATGTTAGTTAGTTAGTCGTTGGATCATCGTCATTGCACTCTGGACAAGTCCATAGGTGCTCAGATCTTTCCTTGAGTGTATCTGCCATTACACGTTGACTGAAGGTCCCAGTACGCCGTTGATTGGCCATCATTATTTCTCTCCGACGAAAACTCTCCTTTCTAGCTACACCACATTTCAAACCAAGTTCCTTTATTATAATCATGGAACAAGAGTCATCGTCACTTGTATAGTCATTTATTCGTGCGATTTCCCGTAGGGCATTCAAAATGTCTGCCCGATCCATCGCTCCACCAACAGCCGTAGTAGCAGCGTTGGCGGCCAACCTATCTGCTCTGTTATTACCCCGGACTCCCGCGTGTCCGGCACAAAAATAAAAGACACTGTACGCAGACAGGAATTATTCACTGCATCCAGCCACTGTTCTCGAACGTACCCCGTCTGAACTTTCACAATTATGTTCATGGAGTCACTGAGGATACAGGCATGCTCGCAGACAGTCTGTGAGCAGACCCATTGCAAAGCTTTGGTTACTGCCAGAATCTCCATTGTCATGCTGCTTGTCGTCTGAGCGAATGCACCATACATATGAATACATATGTCAAGTCCCACTGGGTGATACATATGTCAATTCTGACTAAGCGGATACATATGTCAACTCTGACTAAGCGGATACATATGTCAACTCTGACTAAGCGGATACATATGTCAACTCTGACTAAGCGGATACATATGTCAACTCTGACTAAGCGGATACATATGTCAACTCTGACTAAGCGGATACATATGTCAACTCTGACTAAGCGGATACATATGTCAATTCTGACTAAGCGGATACATATGTCAACTCTGACTAAGCGGATACATATGTCAACACTATGATATCATCTTCTCGTGAACTTAATGGACGTCCATAAATTACGTCTACAAGTTTAACACCCCCCCCCCGGCCCCTTCCTTTCTGCTAACAACAGTCAAAAATTTAGGGACATTCTATGCATAATTGTGTCACAAATTTTACTCTCCCAGCCCCCTCTCCAAAAACATTTCAGCTGAATAAAAGTACAAAACAAACATGTTTTAATTATCATTTTAAGAAAAATTATAAACATTAAAACAATTTCAATTATATATAAAAACAGTATTTTTGACGTCAACTTTTCATAACTTCCCCTCCCCCGCCCCCCAATCTCAATAACTGCCGATCGTTTTCAGAACCCAATCTCCCCCCCCCCCCCCCCAATTGTTGCCGTAATTTAATGACATATTACAAATAATACTTTATCAAAAATTCAAAAATACAACAATTCAACAACGCTTCTTTTGATGATCACGTAACATCACAATAATAAATGAAAACATAAGTATGTGATGTCACCAACTACAAACCTCTGACGTAGTACACACCTTCAACATTAGATAATTTATTCATAATATGAATCCGTGAAACATTTCTTATTAAATGTAGCTATTGACAATCGAAGTTTCTAGACCACTTTCACCACCCTTTCACTGTGTTTCACCTACTCACTCTCTCTCTCTCTCTCTCTCTCCCCATTCTTTCTGTCTGTCTCATTCTCTATACTTTTCATGTAATAATAAGTAAAAAATTGACACAGACATCAATTAGAAAGAAACGCCTTAACATAAATAGTCTATAACAAAGAGCTTCTTGCTGACGTAATATTTTGCTATTTACACAGATCTCGATTGTTCCGTTTGTTGTCAGTGCGCACTTCCGTTCACGTGGGCATTCATTATATCTTTATATTTAATTAATAAATGTATCACTGATTGTTCAATTAAGCATGCACTGCTTCTGCTGGTGCTGCGGTTCATTGAGACCTTACTAAGGATCGCACCTTTCTCGTTCATGTTGGTTTACATGTTTCCATTAATACAGCATACCACAAACTCATTGGTCAACATCGGTTAGTGCGCTGGCATTTCGTTACTACCACTTAGAGATAAGAGTTGAAATTTCTAAGAAGTAGTTCCTGTGTGTGGTAAGTGCTGTGAGCGCGTGTTATGTTGAACACACAAGTAGGTATACTTACCGTATTGGATATTTTCATTTAAATAAACATTTATTCAATTTATGTTGCGTTTTTTAAGAAACGAAACAAACAGGTTCTCGTACGCTGTCACACTTCCCTACGAGTTTGATTGTTGGTAGAGTACCTTGCTCGTGGCGCATCAGTCATACGTGTATTTATATTATAATTGATGCGTTTGTATAGGTAATATTTACTTGAGTATGTTGCCTTTGACTAATGAACAGATTTCACAATTCTTCTTCTTCTGTGTTCGTTCTCAAACTCTTGCAGATTAATAGGATGTAGTCCGGAGAACGGAATGCGTTGTGTTATGGTTTACAACATTGATGCGATATCTACGCCTTTCGACCTGACACATCCGACTTCAGCATGGCTTTGGGTCACTGACCTATATGGGAAGGGACAGCTAACTCCATCCCATAACCTCCTTATTCGCCTTTTACGACATGCGTGGAAGGTAAACAGTGTTGCTATTCTTTGCTCCTCTTTCAGGCCCCGGCAACACACGGGTGGATTTCACAATTGACTGCCAGAAGGAATTGAATTTGTCACCGTGGCCGACAGAGGGGCATTCAGGACTTATCCGCCACAGAGGGATAGTTTAATTGTTATATTGCATTTTTAGTGTTAATATTCTGCAAGATGAACAGCGCGTGGCCGAATGGATAGAACGCTGGGTCTAATAACCATGATGTCTCTGGTTCCATTCTCTGCCCCTCCTCTAAAGTTGGAAATGGATTTTTCTATCTTCGATGTATATGTACAATAAAATATTATTCCTGTGCACGTCGTTGCGACTACTATAACATTGTAACCTTTATTTCCACTGCCACGTAAAGCTTCTCTGCACATTTTATCAGAAAACCGAGAAAAACATGCAGTAATTTAAGGAAAGTATTCGTCAGGATAGAAATTTTAGTAATAGTGAAGGTAATAGAGTAAATAGAATGTGCACTTATGTGAATAGTAGGTTCAGAAATGGTTATTATAGCAGTTAGTATCAGTAGTAGTAGGAGTAGTAGTAGGAGTAGTAGTAGGAGTAGTATCAGTAGTAGTAGTAGTAGTAGTAGTAGTAGTAGTATCAGTAGTAGTAGTAGTAGTAGTAGGAGTAGTAGTAGTAGTAGTATCAGTAGTAGTAGGAGTAGTAGTAGGAGTAGTAGTAGGAGTAGTAGTAGTAGTAGTAGTAGTAGTAGTAGTATCAGTAGTAGTAGGAGTAGTAGTAGGAGTAGTAGTAGGAGTAGTAGTAGTAGTAGTATCAGTAGTAGTAGTAGGAGTAGTAGTAGTAGTAGTAGTAGTATCAGTAGTAGTAGTAGTAGTAATAGTAGTAGTAGTAGTAGTAGTAGTAGTAGTGGTAGTATCAGTAATAGTAGTAGTAGTAGTAGTAGTATTAGTAGTAGTAGTAGTAGTAGTAGTATCAGTAGTAGTAGTAGTAGTAGTAGTAGTAGGAGTAGTAGTAGCAGTAGCAGTAACAGTAGTAGCAGAAGTAGTAGTAGCAGTAGGAGTAGTAGTTGTAGTAGCAGTAGTAATAGTAGTAGTAGTAGTAGTAGTAGTAGTAGTAGTAGTAGGAGTAGTATTACTAATAGTAGCAGTAGTTGTAGTAGTAGTTGTAGTAGTAGTAGGAGTAGTATTACTAATAGTAGCAGTAGTTGTAGTAGTAGTAGTAGTAGTTGTTGTTGTAGTAGTAGTTGTAGTAGTAGTAGTAGTAGTAGTAGTAGTAGTAATAGTAGTAGGAGTAGTAGTAGTTGTAGTAGTAGTAGTAGTAGGAGTAGTATTACTAATAGTAGCAGTAGTTGTAGTAGTAGTAACAGTAGTAGTAGCAGTAGTTGTAGTAGTAGTAGTAGTAATAGTAGCAATAATGGTAGTTGTGGTAGTAGTAATAGTAGTTGTAGTAGTAGTAGTAGTAGTATTCTATAATGGAGGGCAGAGCACCTGGGTGCTACTAACTTTTATTGTTCCGGTTGCAACATACGACTACGAAACAGGGACCCTAAGTAAAACATCGACAAAAAAGATCAACGCCTTTAAGATGAAATGCTACTGAAAGATACTTAGAATATCATGGATGAAAAAAAAGAGAAACTCAGATATTTTAAACACATTGAAGATTCCAGAGTGTTAAACACAATAACAAAAAGAAAACTACGCCTGTTTGGTCATATAAAGAGACACAACTGTTTAGAAAGACAAATAATGGAGGGTAGAGTACCTGGGTAGAGGAGAAAGGGCAGACCAAGAAGACGATAGACTGACAACGTTAAAGATAACATGAATACATCGCTAGAAAATGCAAGATGTATGGCTCAAGACACAGAATAGTTCCGAAAGTTCATTGGGAAGACAACGTTCTGGAGAGAATACGTCACATGACTGAGTAGTAGTGTTTGTAACAGTAGTACTTATTGTTTTTGTTGTTATGGTATCGCATCAATTGTAGTAATATTAGCCATATAGATAATGGTATGATGCTAATAATGAAACAAATAATGTTAATTATTGTAGTAATATTAGCCCTATAGATAATGGTATGATGCTAATAATGAAACAAATAATGTTAATTATTGTAGTACTAGTTGTAGAAATCGTAGCCGACAGTATATTAATTCATCTTTTTTGTATTCCCTTCTGTTCTGCTTTATTCTGCTAATTAACAAAGCCGAGAAGGGCTTAGTGCACATTCATTCATTCATTTTCCTTTTGCGCTGAAGTTAGCGCATAGGGCAGATGTCAGATCTCTTCAATTCTGTCTGTTCAAAGCTATTCTGTGCAGTTCTTGAATAGTATGAATATTAATTGTTTTACTTTCTCTAAGTATTGTTCTTCTGAGTGTTTCTTTTGGTCTACCCCTTGCTCTTTTGCCTGTAGGTATCCATTCAAGTGATTGGTGGTGTATTCTGATGGTGTCTGCGCGTAGGACATGCCCGATGTAGGACCAACGGCGTTTCCTGATAACATCTGTGATGAAATTTTGATGTGTCTCTTCTCTGATTTTATCATTCGATTTGAATTCACTCCAATGAGTGTTAGTTATCTTACCAAGACATTTGTTCTCGAAACTCAGTAATTTCTTTTCTGAAGATAAAGAGTTTTTCCAACTCTCACATACATATGATATCACCGGAATAACGCAGGAATTAAATAAGCACATTTTCGTGCGTGTGCTGATTGACTTTGACTTCCAGATATTAGACAAATCTGTTAAATGCACTTGATGCTAGGGTAATGCGAGTTGTAATTTGACATGACATCACCGTCGAGTGTTAATTTGCTTCCTAGATAGGAGAATTTGTGTACTTTTTCAAGTTGTTGTCCATTTAAAGTAATTTCGCTAACTGACTTCTGTTACACAAATCGGTCTGGAGTTTATGATGTTAGTTGATTAATCCAACGATCGACGAAATGACCCAGACTTGATTAGAGAAACACCCTCCATCAACTGACGTCACTACCGGAAGCCTTTAGTGCAAATGGGCAATGCATTTTAACAATTAAATCTGTCCAAACAGGCATTCCTGTGTGAAAAATTTTTTGAGATCATCATGGACAACTTGAAATTGTACCCTAAACTGGTCCCGGACAATCTGATAGATGCAAATACATTCAAGTAGGAATCATGCGGATAAATTAAATGGTCTTGAGACTACCGCGAACTGAACCAGTCCCCCTTTTTATTTTTTTGCGATTTTGTTAGTCAAGTACGAAAATGCTCGTTTACCAGAGTTGCCAGGCATTTCGATGCTGTTAGAACGAAATGGTTTAATTCCCGTTAGTCACAAGGACTTCGATGCAAAAGAACTTCGTCACTAGTAGTAACAGCAACAGTACTGATAGTAGGGACGATAGTGGTAGTAATATTGGAAGTATTACTGGTATGAAAAGTATAACAATTGTAGTAGTAATAGTAATGTAACAGTATTAGAAATTAACAGTAACAATGTTGTTGATTTTGATATTGTTACTAGTAAATTGTTATTGTAGTTGTCCGGCTCTGTTGTCCGGCTCTGTGGCGAAGTGGTACAGCGCGCGTCTGTGACGGCAATTGTGCATCCGGACCGTTCAGAAAGCAACGGCAACCTACTGAACGTATTTATATTGCCTCGAAAATCACCACAGCCAACAAATGCTGGGTTGATAGCTACGTCCTGGATAGGATATGCTACCAATTTTTTTAGTTGTACTATTGAGTTGTAGTACTGAAAGTAGTGTTTGTAATAATTATGTATTTATTTGTATCCCCATGAATTGTCAGCACTAGAGTTCTTTATTCAGTTTATGCAATGTGTGTACTTGTTGTGAGATGAGGGGGGGGGGTTATGAAAAAAAATTGAATCCATACCCAGAAGACTCTCGTTGGTGTAGATATTTTGAGAAGAAACTTTCTACTTAGAGGAAGGTAACACGTGATGATGATGCTGATGATGATGATGATGATGATAATGATGATGATGATGATGATGATGATGATGTTCCTCCTTCGCAAGCAAAGATGAGCATGGCATGAAAAACATTAAATGCGATGAAAAAAAAAATTAAATAAATATATAATAATTAAAATTGGTAATTAACTAATTTGGTTTGTGAGTTCGTAGATGTCCGATGAGTCCGATTCGTGCACGGAAAGTTCTATTGCAGTGCATGCAGGAGTGCTGAAGGTTCGTGGTAGGAGAATTTACGGATTTGTCCTTCCGTTACTTGCGCTTGTGAATCGCCCGCAGTGTTCTTTCTTTTTCAAATTTCGTGATGCCAGCAATGATATGGGTGTGCCAGGCTGAGCGATCAAGTGTTGTAGTCTCCCAGGAGCTAGGATCGATGCTGCAGTTCTTGAGAGAGCTTTTACTTTGATCCTTGAAGTGCTCTTTCTGCCCTCCACTTGAACGTTTACATTCGTACAGCTCCCCATAGAATAATCTCTTTCGAAGGCGCTTGTCTGGCATACGGACAATGTGGCCAGTCCAGCGGAAGGTAACACGTAACTGTATAATCACACATGATGAAAGACTCACTCCATGGGCGTGTCACATCCTGACACTCGGCTTTACAAGACCTATTGACTAATAGAAAATCTAACCTTCCAATATTACTCATTTGACTAAACCCTTGATTTTCATTGGTTATTACACGAAGTATAATTTTATTGTGACCAATGAAAATCAAGGAAACATTCAAATGTTTCATTAAGAAGGTTTGATTTTCAATTAGTCAGTAGATCTTCTATAGTGGATGGTCATGGTCATATACTAGAAATTTATTATTGCGTGGTTGTTGATCTGTTAGAGTGCTGGTGAGACCTTAGACCTTTCTTATGCGTATATAGTAATTGCAATAGTAGTAAAAACCATCATCAGGTGCCATGCTGGCTGGCGTAGGTGATTATCACTCTCCACAGCTCTCTGTCTACAGTATTATGTATCAAGCTCGGTGTTATTTCCCTGCCGTGCCAGGTTGTCAAACTGACTAATATTTTTTCACGTTGTCGTCCTCTGTCTCTGTTGCCTTCAATCTTGCCTGTTGCGACTATGTTCTCTAATCCTCCCTGTCTCATGAAATGGCAAAAACGCGAACATTGTCTTTTTCTTATATTATTGATTAAGGTCTGTTTCGCATTTGACTCTTTCAACACCTTCACAGCAGTTGTCCTGGCAGTCCATGATATTCTCAGCATTCTATGTAGTAGGTTCTTTCTTATTTCGACATAGTAAAAACAATATAAGTAATATTAGCAATGATACGAGTAGTAGTACAAGTAGTAGCATTATTAGTAGCAGTAAAGTAATATAGCTATTATAGCGTTAATCATCATACCTGTAGTAGTAGTAGTAGTAATGGCTGAAGTAGTAGCAGTAATATTAATGCTTTTATTAATAGTGATAATAGTAGTGGTAATGGTGGTGATAGTAATTGTAGTAGTGGTAGTGATAGTAGTAGTAATAATAGCAGTCATAGTAGTATCCACAGCAGCGCAGTAATGCTTGCGGTCAACCCGTAGATAAGGAGCGTTGGGGGTTCAAACAATTTTAC
Organism: Meghimatium bilineatum; assembly: GCA_034231615.1. Taxonomy (NCBI): domain Eukaryota; kingdom Metazoa; phylum Mollusca; class Gastropoda; order Stylommatophora; family Philomycidae; genus Meghimatium; species Meghimatium bilineatum. Next base: position 45,522,781 of record CM067321.1, on the reverse strand, counting down.
GAGAACGTAACATGACTTACAGTACTAAGAACTTAGCCAAAAGGTTGTTAAACCCCCCTGCTCGATTCAACACAATTCTAACAAAAATGTCATACAAATATAATGGAAAAGATAGAACTTCTATGAAAATGGGCGGATAACCTTTCATGTTTTGTTTCAGATAAACCTCCCACTATTCAAGACGTCTCTACAGCCCTTGTGGTGGTATCAGTGACAATCTTGATATTAGTAGCAGCAGCAGCAACAGTGTATTTAATTTTTTTCACACTATATGTATACTCTAAGTATGTATATATATGGAGAGTAATATATATGGAGAGCTGTGGAGAGTGATAATCACCTACGCCAGCCAGCATGGCACCTGATGATGGTTTTTACTGCTATTGCAATTACTATATTCGCATAAGAAAGGTCTAAGGTCTCACCAGCACTCTAACAGATCAACAACCACGCAATAATAAATTTCTAGTATATGACCATGACCATCCACTATAGAAGATCTACTGACTAATTGAAAATCAAACTTTCTTAATGAAACATTTGAATATTCCCTTGATTTTCATTGGTCACAATAAAATTATACTTCGTGTAATAACCAATGAAAATCAAGGGTTTAGTCAAATGAGTAACATTAGAAGGTTAGATTTTCTATTAGTCAATAGGTCTTGTAAAGCCGAGGGTCAGGATGTGACACACCCATGGAGTGAGTCTTTCATCATATAAATATATATATATATATCCCATATATATTCCACAGGGGCCATTTGTATGAAACCAACTGCTGATTAGCCTATGCTGCGATTAGAGACCGAGTTACTGCTTCATTCACTAACGTATACATTTACCAATTTACCATAATACTGAGAGTGCACTGACAAAGAAATCTAAAATGGCTGTACATATTCCTGGACTGATAGCCATAGCTGTTTTCTATTTACTTATTGTGGCTGTGGGTATCTGGGCTTCCAGAAAATCCAAGAAATCTGCTGACTCAACTGAAACTGAAGAGGTCATGTTGGCTGGACGCAATATTGGCCTAATTATTGGAATATTTACTATGACGGGTAAGTATATAGTTAATATTATTTATATTACTATATTTACTTCAATTATTTTTACATTTACAATAGTAAGTACTGTTCTACTGCAATAACTGTTACTTTCACTGCAATAACTGTTACTTTCACTGCAATAACTGTTACTTTCACTGCAATAACTGTTACTTTCACTGCAATAACTGTTACTTTCACTGCAATAACTGTTACTTTCACTGCAATAACTGTTACTTTCACTGCAATAGTACTAATTTTAGTTAAATAACTAAACCTTTTAGGTACTTTCCAGTTACGCGGACATACACTTTTTTGTGTTTTTATACTACTATAAAATCATACTTTTGAGATTAACATGTTTTCACACAATGCATATCATTTTCCTTTCGCTCGGCGGGGGCAACCATGAATTTGTGTGAGGCTTCAGTTACATTTTTTCTTAAAGCTGGAGGAATACTACCATCCATGAAGTTTGGCAGCCTCGGTCACCTTATGGAGATCTACATAGCACTCATGCGATAGGATTCGGTGGAAGTACATTGTGCGTATACATCAACAAACAACTCTCAGTTGTAAATAAAGGTCTAGACATCTGAAGAATTGAGTACTTTCCATTGTTCTATTTCATACTGTAGGTTGTATAAGGCTCTTGTCCTCACTGTCATTGACAATGCAGGCGCCACTATCATCGACAGTCGCACACAGATTGAGATACTGGAGAGAATTCAAAATGAAGCGATGCGGATCATCCTTGGTTGCACAAGGGACACACCTTGTATGGCTATGAAGTTTCTCCTTGATTTTCCTACCATTTTTCACAGAATTGATATGTGGCATTGTTGATTCTCGATTAGGAACTGGCTTCACGGCATGATGGCATTCCCATAAGTGCTCCGCCCTCCGTTCCAGCAGCCATCCCAGTGTATGTAGACTTAGAGTCCCGCAAGGTGTTGATTGTGTGATCTTCGTGTGAACAATAACTTTTTTCCTTATTTTTCACCACTCCCATCATTTTGTCAGCAACTGTCTAGAATTCACGGGCACCCTGCATACGTATATCCAAAATATTTTAACACACCCTCCCCTTAAAAAAGACATTATTTTTGTGTAGACATTGTAGGACACGTTTTGTTCTGTTTCATATTTTTTAGAAAAATGTTTCAAATTAAAATAATTTAATTGATGTATAAAAAACAGTATTGTTGACGTCAAATATTCTTCTTCTTCTTTCGTTCACTTGAAACATGTTTATATCTGTAATTCTGTCTCCTTAATAAAACTCACTGTCTTTTGTAGTTCATACAGTGTCCCATAGAGCTTTGATTCCAGTGTTGTTTCCTCTGGCCAATATGTATGCCTCAGCGTTTCATGCTCAGAACACTCTTGAAGTATATGTTTGGCACTCTGTGCTGTCTGTCCACATGTACACATGGCCGTGTTGTCAATCTTGAACTTTGTATACATGTGACTGCGGAGTCGGTTGTGTCCTGTTCTGAGACGTAGAATTATAACTTGCTCTGATCTGTTCATAATGTGATAGTAATCTTGTGTTGGCGTTTGTGGCTTTCTTACTGACTTGATCATCTGTTTTTTCTAATGGTAGGTGATTGGTATATCTGGTTGGTCTTCGGCAGCACCTTCCTTAGCCAGTTGGTCTGCTTTTTCATTTCCTGGTATTCCACAGTAAGAGGGTATCCATTGCATGGTTATCCTATACTGGTAGTCAAATATTCTCAAACCCTCCCTTTTCCCTGTCAACAATTGCCATACTTCTTTTAATTCCCACCCCAGTTGTTGACATAATCTATAGACAATCACATACATATATAATTTTGACAATTTCTCAGAACAGGTTGCCATGATCAGATGTAAGAATCGGTGACCATGACCAGATGTTCGAATAAGTGGCTATGATCAGATGTTAGAATAGGTGACCATGACCATGACCAGAATAGGTGACTATATCAGGGCTGTAGGGGCATCAAAATGCCCCTCAGAATAATGAAAACTTTGAAATGAGGTTTAAGTGCCTTTGCCGTACCAAAGTTGATACCCCACACCGTTAAAAAATAACATTTCTCCTTGTTAAGCCCATTTATTTGGCAATTAGGAAATAACACATTTTTGGCACATTATTATAAAACATTAAAATTAATTAATAAGTAGAACTAGTCACTCTCGAAAGAAGACACTCCCACAAGTTACTTCAAAATTATATTTTAGCTTGTAAGAAAAACGAAAAATAAGTTTCAGTTTCGATCGACAATCCATTCAGTCGTTCACTTAGCATTGTAAAAGTCCGCCATAAGCAGTCTGAGTTTGATAACATCAAATGGGGGGGGGGGGTATCACAATCTTTATCTACCGGGCAGCACTTACTATATGTACACCACTACGGCAAGCACTTTATTTTGCATCACACTACGCAGCTGGACCGTTCAGAAAGCAATGACAAACTACTTAACGTTTTTATATTACCTAGAAAATCACTTCATCCAAACAATGCTGGGTACTGAATAGGATATTCTACCAATTCCCTAGATGTTTTATGTTTCTTCTTCTGTGTTAATTATCCATTTCTGCACTTTAGCAGAGAACGTATTCCTATAGAGAACATAATATGTTGTGCCATGGTTACAGCATAGCTGTGACATCTGCGCCTTTCCACCTGACACAACCGATTTCAGTACGGTGTCTAGGTCACTTTAACCCTATGGGATCGGACTGCCAACCCCAACCCCAAAACCTCTTTAGGAGGTTTATATCGTATTCAAGCAGTACACCTAAACACAATGCATGCAGTTCCACAATTAGTTTAAACATAACATTTTCTGCCACTTTCAATCCGAACCCGAAGGTTTTGTGTTATATCTGGAAGTTGCTTAATTTTATACATTTAAATTTATTCTTACTAAAATTGTCTAATAGCTTTAATTATTTCATATTATACATTAGACTATATCATGTTTACTAAATTGACTTAAATCTGCTTGTTCTTAAAATGTGTTAGTCCACCCCTGACTAACCGTGTCATACCTTAGTCCTACTCTAGACTAACCGTGTCATGCATTAGTCCCACTTTTGACTAACACTCATATATTAGTCCCACTCTTGACTAACACTCATATATTAGTTCCATTCTTGATTAAAAGTGTCATATATTAGTCCCACTCTTGACTAACACTGTCTTTTATTAAAGTTATTCTTCCTTTTATACAGGTCTCAGACTACATCGTGCCAATTTGTACAACTTTCGAAGTGAAAGTTGAAATTATTAAGCTGCGGAGTTACACGCTATAAGTGATACTCTTGGCAGGAGGCGTGCTGCTTTGATAAGAGAGAACTTGTATATATGGGGAAACCGGAGTAAAATTAAGACAATCCTCTAGACCTTTCAACCTTTCAGCCTGTAACAGTCTGGTGTTACCATTCTTTCTACATGTCCCGATGAAGCTTAAGTTGTTTCATCATATTGGGAGATACAGCAGCCACGCTGTAAACACTGACACATCTCACACTATTATTTTCTCAGGACTTCACCCAGATTGAGCAGGGGTTTTCGAACCAACGCAGGAAAAGAAGAAATAAGTCTGTTCTTCTTCTTCTGCGTACGTTCTCAAACTCCTGCAGATCAGCAGGATGTAGTCCGGAGAACGGAATGCTTTGTGTCATGGTTTACAGCATTGATGCGATATCTGCGCCGTTCGGCCTGACGCATTCGACTTCAGCATGGGTTTGGGTCACTGACCCTATATGGGATGGGACAGCCAACTCCATCCCATAACCTCTTTAGTCGCCTTTTACGACATGCGTGGAAGGTAAACAGTGTTACTATTCTTTGCTCCCCTTTCAGGCCTCGCAAACACACGGGCGAGCAGGGGTTTAGAACCAACGCAGGAAAAGAAGAAATAAGTATATTCGCGTTAAAGACGTTCCCGATAGGTAGAAGTTGAAATAGATCTAACAATATGTGATGGTTGTATTTCAGCGTATGTCTTGGATCAATACAATACTTCCTAATACTCTATCTCACAGACTTCCAGTTGTATTTGATCTTGTACCAGTGCTTGTAGTTCATGAACATACGTCTGCCCTATGTTGCTAACTCTTCTAGCTAATTTACTCTAATTGTCATATTGTGAATCCGCCCCATAATCCCGTCCTCACGTTTTTCATATTCTCGTTCAATAGTCCGCTAGTTAACTCGGAGAACTGATGCTGAGGCTAATATATACATGAAGAGGCGTGCTATATGGCGGTTGTTATGTTCATTTTTATACCAGGTAACGAATTCAAGTATCACGTTGCACTGTTACAAGATAAAAGGATCATTAGAACACACAGGACAACTACGTGGTTGATTCTATTTCCGTCTCAGAAAATACATTATTGTGCGGTCACTGGCGAGTACTATCCTGTGTGTATTTAATACAGTCCAACCTCGGTATATAGCACATCCTTTTATAACATGTTTCTCTAACATTTCTCAACTTTTACAAATCTGCAAGTTATATTTATTCTGTATTGTTTGTATTGTACAAATAACCACGTTATATTTCTTCTTAATTGTTTGTATTGTACAAATCTCCAAGTTATATTTATTCTTTATTGTTTTTATTGTACAAATCTCCAAGTTATATTTATTCTTTCTTGTTTCTATTGTACAAATCTCCAAGTTATATTTATTCTTTATTGTTTCTATTGTACAAATCTCCAAGTTATAGTTCTTCTTTCTTGTTTCTATTGTACAAATCTGCAAGTTATATTTATTCTTTATTGTTTCTATTGTACAAATCTCCAAGTTATATTTATTCTTTATTGTTTCTATTGTACAAATCTCCAAGTTATATTTATTCTTTCTTGTTTCTATTGTACAAATCTGCAAGTTATATTTATTCTTTATTGTTTTTATTGTACAAATCTCCAAGTTATATTTATTCTTTCTTGTTTCTATTGTACAAATCTCCAAGTTATATTTATTCTTTATTGTTTTTATTGTACAAATCTCCAAGTTATATTTATTCTTTATTGTTTTTATTGTACAAATCTCCAAGTTATATTTATTCTTTATTGTTTTTATTGTACAAATCTCCAAGTTATATTTATTCTTTATTGTTTGTATTGTACAAATAACCACGTTATATTTCTTCTTAATTGTTTGTATTGTACAAATCTCCAAGTTATATTTATTCTTTATTGTTTGTATTGTACAAATCTCCAAGTTATATTTATTCTTTATTGTTTGTATTGTACAAATCTCCAAGTTATATTTATTCTTTATTGTTTGTATTGTAAAAATTGTATTTAGTTTGTCTGTGTTGGTACACAACACGTATACATAGTATGTATGTATCAGCAAGATTGCCCACCTGTGTGTTGAGTCCTGTAAACGTAAAGAAAGAGAAGTATAAATAACCAACTGTCAGAGACTATCCGACAAGGTGGAGGGTGCTGTAGTAACAAAACCAAGAAGACATAAATACTAAAAACGCAACCACTAAAAACGCAACAGCATGTTTTATACGTGAGCCACTACGTGTTGAATAAATATTAACTGTAACTATGTTTTTCTCATTTATGAACCATTTGCTGAATCTTCTTCTTCAGCGTTCATTCTCAATCTCCCGCTGGATATCTATTGTAACAGGACAATGGTCCTACTATATATCTAGCAGGATGTAGTCCAAAGAATGGAAATGCGTTGTGTCGCCGTTTTAATTGCGCCAATGGCCCGACACATCCGTCTTCGCCGGGGTTTGCTGAATCATATCTCCACTATTTACAAATATAAAACCTTTGCAGCTGAATATTGTGTTGGGCCCAAACCAGGCTGTTGATTATGTGGCATAAAGTAAGAATAGGACTAATGTTAGAACTTCTTGTTTACAAGCAAGAGGAGTGAAGTTTCCTTCGCACAGTGTTTGTGATAATAAGTCTCGTGTATGAACTGTTGTCTGAGTTGCTGTTTGGAAGCGGTTGCACAGATGCATCAGTACAATATGACTAGCTTGAGCTAGGGTTGTCACACAATGTTCACAAGGTCTGGTGAGGTCATCTGTCGTACCTGTCGCCAGGAATCGTTGACGCAGCCTTACTATAGTGGAATGGTCACAATTGAAAGGTCTTGCAATTTCTTTGGTCCCCATTCTACTGAGAAACATATCAGCAGCTTGTCGTCGCTCTTCTAGCGTCAGTCGAGTCATGACAAAAACAGTAACAGACCTTCTTCCGATTTAAAAAAAAAAGACAATGCCTTTCACTCGCCAAAAAGGGGTGCAAATGGAACGCATTGCTCTCGGCGGACCCAGGGTTAGCAGAACAGCAGCTCTAGCCGATTCTGGCCAAATCATTTGGGGATCGTGTCCGAGAATGTGGAGGTAGCAGATGGAAAGAGATTTGACTGCATAAAAGACAGACAATATCTCCGACACCAGCAACACCACATACAGCGACACTGTCGACATACAGTGAAGCTAGTTAGTCCAGTCCGAACATTGGAGGGGCGGCCAATGAAAAAAAGCATGAAAATGTGGATACATGGCGAAAGTCAGAAAGATTTCATACTGATTACAATGAAAAAAGTGAAAGGGCAGAACATCGCTAGAGGGCAGCGCCAACTGCAAATAGAAAGTGAAAACGATTATGGAAATGGGAACTGCAAGCACTGTTAGCTCGAGACAAGCTTCTAGTTACCTGTTTTCCTTATAGGCAGAGACCCATTACCAATAATGGGCGTCTAGCAAAGCAAAAGACCTGGCCTAACTCTATTGTCGAGTCTTCCTATACCGGAAATATGCTCGCGAAGAGGAAGGTTTGACGTACCAGATAGGCTCAGGCAAAAAGGGACAAAGATGGAACTCCTGCCCCAACTCCCACTGTCAAGCTTTCCTATACCGGAAATACACTTGCAGAGAGAAAGGGTTCCGTACCCGATGGGATCAGGCACAAAAGGGACAACGATTTAACCCTGACTCAACTCTACTGTCAGGTGTTCCTTTACCGAAAACACACCTGCATAGAGAAAGGGTTCAGTACCTGATGAGTTCAGTCGCTATTGGGACAAGGTCGCTCAGCTCGAGAACGCCTTGCTCTCATACACGTGGTGTGAGCTCGAACTTGGGCGAGGGGTTCACGATGTCGGTGAACGACACCTCGGCTAAGAAGGCGAAAGAGCCAGGGTCCAACTCTTCTGTTGAGTTCTTCCCCTTAAGGAACCAAGCTCACGGATGAGAAACGGTTCAGTACCCGATGGGCACAGGCACAGTACGTCCAATTACACGAGGCTAGTTCACACAGTGGAACACCTCGTGCGAGGCAGACGTGTGCAAAAATCGTCTGGGCGAAGAGTCACCACACACACACTCGTGCCTGGCGACAGATAGGGAGGCTGTCACAGGCTAGGGTAGCCCACCCGATTTGTCAATGCATGCCGAAATCGGATGTGCTAGGCCTACAAGGTGCATAACGGTAGAACAACGTAAACACGCTCCCGGCTGAAACCGCATGGATATCCATGCTGGTTACAATGGAGCGAACGCAAAACAAACAAACTCGCCAAAACTTTATTAATGTGTGTGCCAAATTTTAATCTGTCTTGACTTTTAATAGTCAGAATTTGTTTATTTGCTGTTCTGCACGTAAAGCATGAAAAATGCAAAAGAAGCATTACATCAACAAAAAAAAGTGGGAATGCACGAACTTCACTAATTGCACGCGTTCTGGGTTGAAGAATCATACACGTACATAAACATTTTAAACCTGAAAACAAATCACGTTTTATGATGCACTTTAATGGTCGCAAAGTTAGTGTAATATTGTGCGTGGCTGTATGGATAGAACGCCGGCCTCAGATTCCTGAAGTCTCGGGTTCAATCCGTGGTTGTAACATAATTTTTATCTTTCGGAGGTGCAATAAAAAAATTCTTCCTTTACACGTCGCGGCGACAGCTTTGGCAAAGCGACATTTATTCCCACAGCCTTAACAGCCTCCCTTCAATCCTTAACAGGGAAACATGCAGTAATGAAAGTTTAGTTACAAAAAATTATAACTACCAAATATTAAAACTAAATTAAACGAAATAACAAAGGAAAAAATAATAGAGCTTTTCTATGTTATGGTCTTGCCACTCTATTCCACTGCATTGGAAACGACAAATAGAACAATGCACATAAAGTGACCAGCTACACCGTTGTGCATCAGAACCTTTTCTTATTTTATTCTTTCATCGTATTTGATTTGCTTCCCTGTTGATCCTTAACGTAGAAAAATTTCTTGAGAATGGTTCAGGTTTTAGAATATAATTTGCAGAAGGAGAATGATGAAATATATGGTTAAAGTAATAGACTGAAATATGAGGAAGGAGTATCAGCTTGCCTTACAGAAATATTCTTCTTCTTCTTCTTCTTCTGCGTTAATTCTCAAACCCAGAAGATTATCAGGATGTTGTTCGGAGAATGGTATGAGTTGTGTCATGCTTTATAACATTTCTCCAATATCTGCACCTTTCGAACTGACATATTCGACTTCCAGAAGGCTTCTTGGTCACTTTGACTTTATGCGGGGATGAAAGAACTCTGCTCCATACCTCCTTAGACACCTTTTTCGACATACATGGAAATTAAACAGTCTTGTTATTCCTTGCTCCATATTCGAAAGAACTAAAATGCAAATTTTCAGGGCAGCTCATACACAATCAGCTATTCAAGCGTTCAAGTAGGAAGTTCAAAGCTATAAAAATGGCTATCTCTAATGATTCAATATAAATGATACAAGTCATCCAATATAAAGAACAAGAGAAACCCATTTTAGACATCAGACACATTATCATCGAAATTGTCAAGAAAATCGACATTAGTACTACAATGGAAACGAGATAATTGTGGCATTCCTGGTAATGACAAATCAGACGACTTGTCAAAAATCGTAACGTTTCACGAATATAAAAGTTATACTTAAATAATATACACGATTTCAGTGGAAAGAAGTAAACAAAATCTACAGACCTGAGTAAGACACCATCAACATATTGAACAAAAACAAAGAAGTGAAAATAGTTCTACTGACAACGAGACACTGCTGTCTAAATAAACACTTGCACAGAATTGGAATCCGCCACTCTTGAAAAACTATCTGCTACACAATAACACAGACATCAGAACATATGCTACAATAATGAGTATTGGTCCACACTAGTCTATAAAGCATATACGAAGAGAGGAGAAGCAGAAAGAAGAGCCAAGGGTAAACCTAGAGTACGCTGGATCGACAACATCAAAGAGACATTACACGAACACCAAATAACATTATCTGAAGCTGCCAGAAAAGTGAGAACAAGAACATTGTATCTCCCTCGAAACCCGTAAAGGGTAAAAGAGGACTGAAAGAAGAAGAAGAAGGTCCACATGAGTATCTCTGAAATTCGAGTTGTGTGGAATCTACAGCGACCTAAACCGAACCGATCTATACATGGTCAACATCGGCTAGAGCTAACTTCAGAGTAATTGATCGCAGAAAAGAACGCTTGCTTATACTTCAAATCTTAAAAGCAGCGAAATTGTTTGAAGTCAACAGCATTGTCTCTGGGGTGTCTGACTGCCTCATGCATACAGTTGATTCTGGTATTCATCACATTCTTCTGTGCGTTCTAACTGATATTACATAATGCAATAATTAGACAAAAGTGAATGTGTATGTGAAACCTACAATGTCGTTAGAGAGAGAATTGATCTATTGAAATATGAATCATCATCAGGTGCCATGCCGGCTGGAGTAGGCGGTCATGGTTCTCCACAGCTCTGTCCACAGTATTATGTATCACAGTCGTTGTTGTTTCCTTGCTGTGTCAGGTTGTCAAACTGTCTACTATTTTCTCACGTTGTCGCCCGCTGTCTCTGTTGCCTTCAATTTTGCCTGTTGTGACTACGTTCTCCAAACCTGCCTGTCTCATGAAAAGGCCCAAAAAAATTGCCTTTTTCTTATATTGTTGATTAAGGTCCGTTTCGCATTGCACGCTTTCAACACCTCTACATTAGTTTTTCTGGCAGTCCATGGTATTCTAAGCATTCTTCTGTAGAACCACATCTCTGTTCTATGACATATGAATACAAGCCTAAATATGAACATAATTAGAAATCTATTAAAGAATTGCATGTCACACAATGAAGTCTTGACAACTATGAATATTTCATGACGTATTGTTGACACGAGATCTTTTTCCACAAACATTTATAAATGTTATGCCATTGATGAATATAGTCTGTACTCACTGACATCTCTTCTGTTTATTATTTACTATTTTCACATAACCATGGTAATATTTTATTGTATAGTATAGTATTGGTAATATCTGACATCTTTTTGTTTGTTTTGCGTTTGCTCTATTGTAATCAGCACGGATATTCGTGTGATCTCCGCCGGGAGAATTGACATGTTTTTGAAAAGCATATAGACATTAGTAGAACTGAGAGAAGCACAGCTCACATAGCGATGATTTAAAATAAATTGTTAGGGGCGGGTCTGTGGCTATGTCTGCAGTTGCGAAAATGTCACACATGCTTGACTTTAATTAAGTTTCAAGTTAGTATTCATTATACAGTACGAGAACCAGTTCTTTCGTACGGCTGGCCTACTAGCGATATGGTCACAAATGTCCGCTGTTCGGTGAAAGTGGTAAAAAACTGAATGCATTATTTACATTCGATGCAACGCAATTCCATGGACAGTTTCCTGCTGGAAATCTAGTAAGAACATTGTCCTGCTACACGATAAATCAAGTGGAAGTTTGAGAACGGAATAAAATGTGCATCGACGCTTGCTTTCCAGTTAAGGAGTGAAAAAACATATAGATTACACAAGTAAATATCATTTAGTGTATGTCCTCGACGTGTGCCATGTAAATTATTATTTGTAACTTCAAAAGAGAAAATTGAGTTTTCTCCTAGAATGGAATGCTATAGATCTTTCTATGCTATTGATATCTTTGAAACCGATATTCTAAAAATTGGGTCAAACGCTATAATAATAGTGTTATCAGTTTCATACAACGATATCTGTAATAGCATACAGGAATCAAGCAAAGTATTATCAACCAACACAAACTTGGAACATGCATTCACAATTTGTGTCTCGCATTGTTCTCGTTCGGACCCAGGGTTAGCAGATGACCAATATCCTAAAAGTACCTCCTCGTGGTGACCCTGCAAACAGAAATACAACGTCTCTTGCTGTATTCCTGGCTGACACTTTTAGGATCGTGTACGTGGATGTGGATGTGATAAATGGAATGATAATTGCTGCAGAGAGACGGGAAATATTTCAGAAACCTTTCGTCATTTCACTCAACATATGCAAGGTATCTGTGCATTCCGTCTTGGACAGCTTAAACAGCATAAATATTGAACAGGCGACCAATGTCAATATCCCTAACATACGTGATGTTACGAGTACACACCGAATCTGGAAAAGGTAACACACGCTAGAGGGCAGTGTAATGTACGTGAGTCGATTCAGTGACAATGTAGCTACAATGGTCCAGCACGAGACCAACTAGCGTAAGTGCTGTTCGTGCTCGAGAACACAAAGAAGTTCACATGTCCCATCACAATTGACCCCATTCAAAGTAGGTGTCATGACTCAGGTATTGGATACACCAACTTGAACATGCATTCCTGGGTATGGAAGAAATCTTTAAATACAGTTCACTGTGTTTGTTCGTCCATCACAAGTGATGATGACCATTTGTTACATCCACTTTTGAAAATTCAGTTAGAGTTATGACAATGCCTAATAGTTTGTAGATGGCTAATGAGCCATATTCGAGCTGCAAATTCTTGATTCTTGATTAGAAAACTGGCCTCACAGCACGTGGGGCATTCCCATAAGTGCTCCGCCCTATGTTCCAGCAGCCATTCAACTTGATGGTGTTTCTAGTCCAACGCCGCCGAAATAGACGTCGATATCAGGGCACATCTCTGGCCCTTGCGACAGGTGTCTTTGTTGTTCCGCCCACCAACGCCGTGCCCGTAACTAGTTCAGGCACAAGGTCGGCCTGTCGGAACAACATGGTAACTGTTAATGTAACACGCGCTTCAAATGTCCTTGGACAGATCAGGTATGGAATGACCACTGTAGACAGATTTTGGTCTATCCGTGACTTTCTAGCTACTCTCCGCCGTTGAGCAGCAGCATTTCTCCTCTTTTCATCAGATGATGCATTCTTTTTACTTTAGAGCGCCATGTAGATCTATTTTGTGCAAGTTCTTCCCATTTGTCTTGGTCTATTTCACATGCTTTCAGTAAGGTCTTTAACAAGGACATGTAGCGCTTTTTTTTGGGACCACCTTGAGATCATTTACCCTTCTCCAGCTCATCATTGAGAAGTATCTTTGGCAGGCGATGGTCTGGCATACGAACCAAATGGTCTGCCCAACCAATCTGTGTCTGCATCAGAATAGTGTCAAAGAATGTGCTGGCAATATTGAAAACTAGAAACAAAAAGGATTACATGTTCTAACAACAGCACGTTACTGCATTCAGGGCGAATTTATCCACTTTATTCCTTGCCTCAGATAGTGAATAATGCTCACCCACCTACCAATCACAAACTGAAAGACGCGCGCGCACTTCCACACATAACAATGGTACGTGCAACTGTTAGATTTAATTGATGTTAAATTATTTTCAGTAAAATTACATTTTTATTATGTAAACTTATTATTTGGATGATCCATTGTCATCATCCAAACCTATTCCTTTATTATAATCCAAAACCATTCCTTTATTAGGGTCTTCTTCTCTTCTTCTTGATCGTTCATTCTCAAACCCTCGCGGGATCTCTCTTACAGAAGAATAATGGCCCCACTAGATTTACGACAGCATGTAGCCCAGATAATAGAAATTCGTTGTTTCACAGTTTATTTGCGCCAATGGCCCGACACCTCCGTATTTGACAGTATTAGTATCTATAATTATTCCTTTACTAATATCACAAACTGGCATTGTTTTATGATCCAAATATTTCTGTTAGGAGTCACATGATTGATTACTGATCGACTTTTAGAATATGATATTCTTGTTCGCTTGATGTGCAATAACATTATGACATCTCAGAACGTTGTAACTCCTTCAATCCATCTTTTTTATCTTCCTCTGCCTCTTGTTGTTTCAATCTTCATGCTTTATGCTATTTCTACTGGCCAATATGGATTTATTCTCATTAAGTGGCCAGAGCATTACTGTTTTTGTTTTTCAATACATTTTACTACAGACGTCGTTCCAACAGTGTTTGTAACCTCCGCATTTCTCACATATCTTCTTGTTCTGTTTGCTGATTTTCTTTGACATCTGATTTCACACATAGGAAGTTTCCTCTTCTGCTCTTTAGTTCGTGTATAATTCTGACATCGATAACACAATGTTGATAAGAAAATTGAAATTAATATTTGCCTTTTGTTGTTCAGAATTATTATGTTATGATCGAAAACTATTCCTTTATTGTGATCAGATATATTCTTTTATTGTGTTCGAAAACTATTCCTTTATTGTGATCCAGATCTATTCCTTTATTGTTATCCAGATCTATTATTTTATTGTGATCCAGATCTATTTCTTTATTGTGATCCAGATCTATTCCTTTAAGTCTACGTCAGCGACATCTATCTGTGTCCTATTTACGAACGTTAATTCTGTCTCTCATATTTATCTCTGCTCGCCCTAATCTAATCCACTAACCCATGTCAGAGGTCAGCTTATTGAACGGCAGCGCGTGTCTACAATAGAACGTGCTATGAATAATCAATATTTGAGAAAGAAAATCGTTCGATATTCTCGAGACATCAGTAGATTGTATTACATTAACAAGTTATTTGTGTAGAACAGGAAGTGCAGATAATTGATAAGATGGTGGAGGAATGAAATAGGCGTAGAACTGTAGGAAGTGTGTTGAGTTTAAACATCAGCTGTAATAGTTGCATCAGCCTGTGACAACCTTATCTATTATGGCAGAACCATATGCAACAATTCTTTTGTTAATCTATCTGCCATTTTCTTCACTATTTTTCAAGTTATTCATTTCCCTTATCCTTTGATGCTTTAACAAAGACCTTTAACAGATATATGCCCCACTGATTGATCACACCAACGGGCTAATTGTTCACTGATCCGTTATTTACATTGGTGCAAGACATGCGCAGTGACTAATGAAAAATTCGGATCGGCCAAGACGAGTGACCCAGTCCGCAGGATCTATTTCTAGAAAATGTCTGGTTCCACCCACATCTTCTATGTTTATAGTTTGTCTTGGAGCTATTGTTTCAACAGTTAGCTCCCATGCGTAACTTGAACCCAAACAATCTTGCTCTTTTTAAAAGTAACATTTATTTATACGTTCATAAAATTGTAACAATATTCCAAACTTAGACTGCCGTAACATTGATCTGTGTATACAGAATACGGATGTGTCAGACCATTGGCGCAAATAAACGGCAGCACAACGCATTTCCATATCTTGTAAACATCCTGCTGGAAATCTAGTAGGATCACTGGGCTGCAACAAGAGAGATCCAGCTGGAGTTTGAAAGTGAAAGTTGGAGAAGAAGAAGGAGAAGAGGCATTCACTTTTGTAGATTTGTTGATACCCTTGTCCTAAGGCTCGATCTTAAAAGTTGGCAATCAACCCATATTTTATAAGTATGTAGTGATTTTATAAGTAATATTTAACGTTCAGTATGTTGCCATAGATTTATGAAGGGCCTGTATGCACAATGCAATTATTGGGCCTCGTAGCTTTGCCGTCCGAGGAAGGGGATGGCTATGTACCTATCTGCCATATATCCAAGAGGCATTTTTCTAGAAGAACATCTCAGGAAAGTTATTTACCAGAATTGTTGTTAAATGTCTTACATCTCATCTTAATGAAGAATTATTACCAAAATGACAATGTGGTTTCAGAAATGAACGTGAAACAATTGATATAGTCTTCTCCTGAAAGACAATTTCACGAAAAATGCCAAGAACACCTATGTGCCCTGTACACAGTATTCATAGACTTAACAAAAGCTTTTCACACAATAGAGTTGGGCTGTGGAAGATTATGGCAAAATATGGTTACCAGCAAAGATTTATCATAATGGTGCAGCAATTGGATTGATCGTCCGGCTCTGTGGCGAAGTGCTACAGATCCTGTCTGTGACGGCCACGATATCGAATTCGATTCCTGCCACATGCAATTGTGCATCCGGACCTTAAGATAGCAGTGGTAATCTACTGAACGTATTTATGTTGACCAGAAAAGCAACACAGCCAAAAAATGTATCTGCAACTTTTCCTGTCTTTTGAGCAGTAGTGTCTCTTCTGTAATCACCATCATCATCATCATTAGGTGCCATGCCGACTGCTGTAGGCGGTCATGGCTCTCCACAGCTCTCTGTCACAGTATTATGTATCAAAATCGTTGTTGTTTCCTTGCCGTACCAGGTTTTCAACCTGTCTAATATTTTCTCACGTTGTCGCCCTCTGTCTCTGGTGCCTTCAATCCTGCCTATGGTGACTATGTTCTCTAAACCTGCCTGTCTCATGAACTGGCCAAAAAAATAAGATTGCCGTTTTCGTATATTGTTGATTAAGGTCCGTTTCGCCTTTGACTCAACACCTCTACATTAGTTTTTCTGACAGTCCATTGGTATTCTCAGCATTCATCTGTAGAACCACATCTCTGTTGCTTCTAATTCCCCACTTTCCAGTAGCTTCTGTAATACGGGGATATATTCAAAGATTTCATGTATTCCCATGAGCATCTGCTCTTTGTTGGCGTATCCAATACCTGAAGCATGACACCTATTTTGTGTCTGTTGCAGTTAGACGTGTGCTATCGGACATATTGTTGTGACCGTTGTGTGTTCTCAACAATCAACAACGTTTTAGCCTATTTCGTGTTGGACGTTTCAGACATAATTGTAATCCTATCTCTACCGTTATACAACAACGCTGCACTTCAGCGTGTGTTGCCTGCTCCATATGCAACTATTGTTTACTCAGGACGTTCATATACCCGTCTTATATTCATAGCGGAGACACCGACAGTGACCACTCTTGTTATGGCCTTTCATTCCATTTATCCAAGCTAGATCGTGTTACACCATTGTGTTACAATAGTGTCGTTGGCTATATAGAATGAGAGGTGCTGGAGATTTTGCTTGTCTGTTTACGATAAAATCACGTTGCATCGCTAGTCAGAACGGCCTCAACGTAAGCTCTTCTTCTTCTGCGTTCGTTCTCAAACACCTGCAGATTAGCAGGATGTAGTCCGGATAACGGAATGCGTTGTGTCATGGTTTACAGCATTTCTGCGATATCTGCGCCTTTCGGCCTGGCACATCCTACTTCATCATGGCTTTGGGTCACTGACCCTATATGGGATGGGACACCCAACTCCATTCCATAACCTCCTTAGTCACCTTTTACAACATGCGTAGAAGGTAAACAGTGTTGCTATTCTTTGCTTCCCTTTTCGGGCCCCGGCAACACACGGGCGACGTAAGCTCTATTAGTGTTATCTAGATCTACAATACGAGCTATGATAATCTATTTCACTTTTAGAACTTGATTATCTGCTAATCCTTTGATTGTTAGGCAAGCAATACTTTTGCATCCAGTACTCAAGTTTATCAATTTGTACTTCTCATAACAATAGTAACAATGAGAGCACGTAAAAAGTAGCGTCAATTGATGATTTTAAGTGACCTCCAAAAAACAACTAGAAGTAAATACCGGATTGTGATCCCACGGCTTCGTGAACAGAATGCATACAATTTATCCACTACACGAATGGAGATTCCATTTCAAGATATTTCTTCTTCTTCAGCGTTCGCTCTCAAATAACCACAACGAATATTTCGTGTGATTTCCGGCAGGGAGCGTGAAGTACGTTGTGCTGCAAGTTCCACAGTAAAACTGTGATTATTTTCACCCCAGTTGGCCACTAGTGGTCAGGACGTCCGAGGTCCAGCACATCCGTTTTCGTCATTCCTTTATTTCGGGTTTGGTCCCTAGTCCGTGACAGCCTATCTGTCTGTCGCCGGGCACGCTGGTGTGTAGTGCCTCTTCGCCAAGACGCTTGTCGAGCGCGTCTATCTGGCACGAGGTGCTTCACCGTCTATAAACCCATCTTGTGCAATTGGACGAACTCTGCCTGTGTCCATCGGGTACTGAATTGTTACTCATCCGCGAGCCTGGTTCCTTATGAGGAAGAACTCGCCAGAAGAGTTGGACCCCGGCTCGTTCGCCCTCCTACCCGAGGCATCGTTCACAGACATCGTGAACCCCTCGCACAAGATTGAGTCTCACACCACGCGTTTGAGAGCAAGGCGTTCTCGAGCTGAGCGACCTTGTCCCAATAGCGCCTGAGCCCATCAGGTACTGAACCCTTTCTCTCTGCACGTGTATTTCCGGTATAGGAAATCTTGACTAGAGTTGGTCCAAAACTGTCATCGTTGTCCCCTTCTTGCCTAAGCCCATCGGGTTCGTAACCCTTTCTCTTCGCGAGCATATTTCCGGTATAGGAAGGCGCGACATTAGAGTCTTCTTACTTTTCCGAGCGCCCACGATTGGGTCTGGGTCTATGCTTATAAGGATCACAGGTAACTAGAAGCTGGTCTCGAGCTAACAGAGCTTATAGTTCCCATTTCCTAGGAACATTTCACTTTTCATTTGCAGTTTGCGCTGCCCTCTGGCGCTGTTCTACCCATTCATTGTGTCTTTGTACTCATTATGACATATATTTGTTTCTCTCTATGCAACCACCTTTACGTGCCTTTTACATTGGCCGCCCCTCCAATGTTCTGACTGGACTAACAGGCGTCACTGTATGTCGACAGTGTCGCTGTATGTGGTGATGCAAATGGTGTCGGAGATATTGTCTGTCTCTTTTGCAGTCAAATCTATTTCCATCTGCTTCCTCCACATTCTCGGACACGATCCCCAAATGATTTAGCCAGAATCAGCACGAGCTGCTGTTTTCTGTTACCAGAGTGCACCGCGAGGAGGCACATTTGGGATCTTGGTTATTTGCTAACCCTAGGGCATTGCGTTCCCTTCGTACCCCTCAAGATATTTGATTTGTAATGACAAAGTTAGTGCAGATAATACTTGTATAACTTTATATCCAGTGCCATTTGTTCCAACAATTATAGATGTCTTGTTATCTCTCCCCGCCATCACTACTTGTATAATAAATGTTACATTCACTACTACAACTACGGCGCTGTCATACCTATCACCTGTGTCTCATAACAACAAATAACAATAACGTCTGATCGATTCACAATTCGATGGGATATCACAAATTAGACGATTTTGTTCCTTTCTCTCGAGCAGGCAAGATTTCCAATTCTAGGAAATCTGAAATAAGATAAAGAATATTGTAGAATATGGTTAATAATAGAGTAGAACATTTGTAATCTAAACGTCTGCCCTGTCAATGCACGACACACTCACACACACACACACACACACACACATATAAGGTGTCTAAAGATTATGTAGATATAATTTTTTTCAGATGAAATATATGTGTTCAATATGGCGCTACTGTAAGATGTGTATTTTCTTCATGTATGATTCTGTTTACTGCATGAGTCAGTATATTGCTGTTAGCTGCAGAGTTAACTTTTATTCTGTTATGATAATGTATACAGAGTTCATTAATGTACATTCGAATACTTAGGAGCAAGCATCAACGGTGCATGAGACTGCATGGTTGAGATAAGGAAGAGATTGGTATATTGTAAATTAACACGTTTGAAAAACATATGTAAAAAACAACAGAATAGAAACGAAATTGCTAATGCTAAAAACATGTATTTTTCTGGTTGCAACATACGACTGTGAAACATGGACCCTAAGTAAAACAGCGGACATTTTATTTTCCGCGTCATTATTGGAAATAGCGTATATGTTACTTTCAATCGTTTTGTTACTGTCTCGTTTTATTTTTGAAAGTATGGAGTCTAGATACCTCGGTGGTTACTGACTGGGTTATTTGACTGCACAAGAGACAGACAATATCTCCGACACCACCAGCAGCACCACATATAGCGACACTGTCGACATACAGTGAAGCTAGTCAGTCCAGTCCGAACATTGGAGGGGCGGCCAATGTAAAATGCACGTAAAGGTAGATGCATGGCGAGAGACAAATATATTTCATACCGAGTACAATGAAACAATGAAAGGGTAGAACAACGCTAGAGGGCAGCGCGAACTGCAAATAGAAAATGAAAAGTTCCTAGGAAAGGGGAACTACAGGCTCCGTCAGCTCGAGACGAGCTTGTAGTTACCTGTGTTCCCTACAGGCAGAGACCCAGACCCATTCATTGGCGTTTGGTAAAGCAATAATCCAACTCTAATGTCGAGCCTTCCTAAACCGGAAATATGCTCGCGAAGAGAAAGGGTTCCGTACTCGATGCGCTCAGGCACAAAAGGGACAACGATTTAGCCCTGGCCTAACTCTACTGTCAGGTTTACTATACCGGAAATACACTTGAAGAGAGAAAGGGTTCAGTACCTGATGGGCTCAGGCGCTATTGGGACAAGGACGCTCAGCTCGAGAACGCCTTGCTCTCAAACGCGTGGTGTGAGACTCGAACTTGGACAAGGGGTACACGATGTCGGTGAATGACACCTCGGCTAAGAGGGCGAAAGAGCCAGGGTCCAACTCCTCTGTTGAGTTCTTCCCCTTAAGGAACCAGGCTCACGGATGAGAAACGATTCAGTACCCAATGGGCACAGGCACAGCACGTCCAATTACACGAGGCAAGTTCATAGACAGTGGAACACCTCGTTCGAGTCAGACGAGAGCAAAAAATCGTCTGGGCGAAGAGTCTCCACTACGCGTGCCTGGAGACAGATAATACATAATAGAGGCTGTCACAGGCTAAGGGTAGCCCACCCGAATTGTCAAGGCATGTCGAAATCGGATGTGCTAGGCCTACAAGGCGTATAACGGTGGCACAAGGTAATCACGCTCCCGGTGGAAATCGCACGGATATCCGTGATGGTTACAATGGAGCGAACGAAAAACAAACAAAAGAAACTGACTGGGTTCCTAGTCGTGTGATCTAAGTAACACTGCAACCTGCCCCGCAGGTTCTAGATTTATGTTTGGTATTTCCTACCGCACTCAAAGGAGGGTCAAAGTTATACTTAATGCCAAGATGACGTAGAATATGCCAAGTCGAAATGCAAATACATGCATTTAAGATTTCAATAGTAATGTAATACATTTCATTGTCCGTACTATATTCAATATGTCAGCCCCAACACATTTCATTGTCCGTACTATATTCAAGATGTCAGCCCCAACACATTTCATTGTCCGTACTATATTCAAGATGTCAGCCCCAACACATTTCATTGTCCGTACTATATTCAAGAAGTCAGCCCCAATACATTTCATTGCCCGTACTATATTCAACATGTCAGCCCCAACACATTTCATTGCCCGTACTATATTCAAGATGTCAGCCACACACATTTCATTGTCCGTACTATATTCAATATGTCAGCCCCAACACATTTCATTGCCCGTACTATATTCAACATGTCAGCCACACACACTTCATTGCCCGTACTATATTCAAGATGTCAGCCAAAACACATTTCATTGCCCGTACTATATTCAACATGTCATCCCCAACACATTTCATTGTCCGTACTATATTCAAGATGTCAGCCACAAGACATTTCATTTGCTGTTCTACATTTAAGATGTCAGCGACAATACATTTCATTGTCCGCACCACATTCTGTTACGGGAAGGAGCTTAGGTATGAACGCAGAAAGAGAAAACATTTTTGATTTATCTTGATGAATATCTCCCTAAACTTCGAATAAAATTGATTGTCACCAGCAGAGCACACATAAAAAACCCATGTCTTCAGAATTACCAAGTTTCTTTATTCAAAACAACCAGAAAAACGTGTCAAACTGTTCTCATTCAAATATACGACCTACCAATCTGCCAGATACAGCGTCACTCATCTTGGTTGTAGCTACTCAACCTTGCGTTTTATTTGGTCACTTTGCGTATACTTTATACTATCAACGGACGAGACGTCGGATCAGCCAAGATAAGTGACGCTGTGTAATTGGTTGACATAACCTATATCGGGAGAAGTATTTAATCAAACTATCGTAAACAATCTCTATCTGAGCAGAAAATCGATGTTTCTGTCTTCTGTACAGTTTCACACATAATATTAGAAGACAGCAAGAAGACTCTGTGACAGTAAGAAGACTCGGTGACAGCAATAAGACTCTGTGACAGCAAGAATACTCTGTGACAGCAAGACTTATACCTGACATCAAAACACACCAGAAACATCTTACACTGTATGATTACAGTTTGTTATTCGACATATTTTTAACTAGCTCTTTCAAATAGTCGTAATAAGGAAACCTCAAGGAACATTATCTTCTCTGACTGTCATATGTTTAGATCATTTAGCACATAAGTTCTTTTCTCTGATTTTTTTTTCTTCCGTGTTCACATAAAAGTTCTTGTTCCAAGTAGCGTAATGAGATGTTGTCAGCGGCACGTTATACGCATGTATCTGTGAAAAGGGCTGTTTGTTTTTGTTGCTTGTTCGGTGATGTGCAATGGAAGTTAACAAATAGAAGTGAGAATAACAAACGTAGCACAGCCGTTTTTCAGAGAAAACGTCTTTTAGGAAAGAGTAAAATAATTTTGTGGTGCAGGACAGAGAGGTTAGATCGTTAGTCTTACAACCTTGAATTCGAGGGTTCGAATCCCGGTAAGGGTTGGGTATTTTTCAAGTGAAGGGGTTAATTTAACAAAAACCCATCCTTTACATGTTGTGGCGACACCAAGGGAATTAATATTATCCCACAGTCACAAGTTCATCTTCGTGCAGTCTCTAACGGGGCAGCTTGCAGTATAATTACAGTGAAATGTTTCCACAGTTTGCTTCCTAGATTAGACCTTCTTGCTTCTCACTAGCACCTAAAAAAATACAGTTCACATTCTTTGGACAAATTTTGAGAATAAGATAATTAGAAAACAGTGTAACAGCAGGCGGGTAGAAGAGCAAGAAGGATATGGAAGTCCAAGACAGGAAATGTTGGACAGCTTAGCATTGTGGTGTGTGGTAACATCGATGTCGGATGATTGGCAATACACGAGAACGAAGACTGTGGCCAGACATGATAACCAACGTCATATGCATGGGCTATTAGAGGAGAGAGAATGGCTCCTATGTATATTTATTCACATGTGTATCTATGTATATGTGTAGCTATTCATGTGTGTATCTATGCATATGTGTAGCTATTCATATGTGTATCTATGCATATGTGTAGCTATTCACATGTGTATCTATGCATATGTGTAGCTATTCATATGTTTAATTAACATCTAAACAAATTATAAACAAGTTAAAAATGAGAATTATAAAATGCTATATCTACTCTATATTAATGTATGGCTCAGAAACATGGACACTAAATAAACAATTATAAGACAGAATCGATGCCTTTGAGATGTGGGTATATAGAAGAATATGGAGAACGCCATGGAAAGAGAAGAAAACAAATAAAGAGGTGCTAAAGACACTTACTATGAAGAAAGAACTACTAAGAGAAATAAAGATCAGGCAAATGAAATATTTTGGTCACATTAAAAGACGTGACACCTTTTTTGAAGACCTTACTTGAGGGCAAAGTCAAAGGGAGGCGAGCAAGAGGTAGGAAGAGATACAAGTGGGAGAGTAACATCGCACGATGGACAGGTTACAGTCTAGCAGAATGCACCACCAAGACAAAAGACAGGGGATGTTAGAGATCCGTTGCAGCCAAACTTCGTTGCAGAGACGGCACTTAATGATGATGATGATGATGTTCATATGTTTATCTATTCAAATGTTATCTGCTCTGCTGTTTACTATATTTTATTAGCAACCCCTAGCGAGTTTGTCATTCGTGTTTCCTGCACAATACTGCTACGTTTTATTATCGTCGCCATGTTTTTTCTGGAATGTTAGTCTAATAAGATTGTATTCTAGAACATTCGGTAATTTTCGGTGATTGTTTCTACTCCATGTGGCTGCATCGTGCAAATCTGTGCAGTCTTTTATTCTGGAAGGGTATTTTTTGCAGTATCGAATCCTGCTTCAGATAGAACGGTTGATTCCTTCTAAGAGGTTCATTTATGGGTTTCAGATAGAACGGTTTATGAGTGTATATAATGCAGATGACGGGTATTACCAACAGTCCAGAAGAGACCAGGTTATCCTACTGCGCCTCAGAACTGGTCACAACAAAATGAGACATCATTTGTACACCAAATTCAAAATAGGGACAACTGGGCTCTGCCATTGCAGCCTTGCAAATATGACAACAGAACATATCCTACAAGAATGTCCCCAGTATGCAAACCTGAGAAACAAGACATGGCCCACCCCAATCAGTGTTAACTGTGTGGCACAGTGGACAATTTAAAACAGACAGCAGCCTATATCATAGAATCCGAAGTCCCAACCTGACTGAGTAATGATCGCCGAAGAAGAAGAAGAAGATAGAACGCTTGATTCTTTCTGAGATGTTCACTTATGGGTCTTCAACGGACATCATAACAGCTGAAATAATCGTACTTAAATGTTCGCCACAACTTCCGCTCATTTTTGTGGTAAAAGGCTCTGATATAACCATCTTAAACTGCATTATGCGGCTGAAAGGAGCGTAGCTCACCATAAGAGGTTTGTTTTTATTTTATTTTATATGATACCATAACAATTTGTGCTTCCTTAGCGAAACTGTTCTATAATCGCAGCAATCTCACTTGATGAGGAATGCAAGATCTTTGTTTGTATAATCCTATTCATCTCTCTTGATGAGGAATGCAAGATCTTTGGTTATATAATCATATTAATCTCACATGAAGGGGAATGCAAGATCTTTGGTTTGTATGGTTCTTAACTCGGTTAGTAGTGTATCAGCGATGGAACGAGCCGCGGATGTGCTGGATGTGCCGAGTGTGCTCGAGTGTGCTAATATAGCTCATATAACAAAATACTCTGGTGGGCAAGGTCGTGCAAAGGTCGTGCCGAATGTGCGCGAATGTGCTAATATAGCTCATATAACAAAATACTCTGGTTGGCGAGGTCGTGCAAAGGTCGTGCTGGATGTGCCGAGTGTGCTGAGTGTGCCGAGTGTGCAACCGAATGTGCAACCGAATGTGCCCGAGTGTGCAATCGAAGCTGCTGAGTGTGCTCGCACACTCAATATGGTGGCGAAACATGTCAAAAACGGTCGAAACCGGCCGAAATCGCGCGGTGTGTGGGCGCCCGGCCTACGCGGGTGGGGTGGGGATCATGATATCGGTGGGGCCCACTGCCCTATTTAACTTTAGTTCAACCCGGTTGAAGAAAATATTGCTCTTTTTCACTTAAAAATGTCCACTGTCTTATTTTGTTCTGGTTTAGAAGTAAACGGAAACTACCACGGGGGCTGACCGGTTGAAGGTCGGTCATTCTCAACTAGGTCGGCGATATAACATAAAGGTTAGCTAAACCGTAATTTTCCACAGAGTTACTTAGGGGTGGGCCACTTGATTGATGAAATACTACAGACGCGTACTTTTCCGTGTGAAAATCCTTACAAGATTTCCGCGATAACGACAGGTAGCAACATCTGGCCTTAATTACTTTTTCTTCGCCCGAGTGCGTGTTAACTGCTCAAACGGTGCTCACCATAAACCTGTTATCTGATTGTGGGAATTAATGGTGTACTCGGATATTAAAATAAGGAATTTAAATCGAATATATTTCAACCGTATATATATATATATATATATATATATATATATATATATATATATATATATATATATATATATATATATATATATATAATATATATATATATACATATACATACATATATACATACATATATACATACACCCATACATACATACATGTGCGTATGGTTGCATTTGTTGTAAGCCAGAATAAAGTTTAAATAATTTGCACTAAGATTTCCCCGATAACGACAGGTAGCAACATCTGGCATTAATAGCTTTCGCTTCACCCGAGTGCGTGTGAGCCACCGGAAATACTTACCATAAACCTGTTATCTGTCAAAACCAAATTCTGCAAACATACTTCTGTGCCTTTGACCAACGGTTCTCATTATTTCATACTTATATTCAAGTGGTTCTCAAATTGTAAAATCTTGACCATGCAATGTAAAAACCCTGACATATAGACACCACAAAAGCTAATATTCTGCAAACATACTTCTGTGCCTTTGGCCAACGGTTCTCATTATTTCATACTTATATTCAAGTGGTTCTCAAATTGTAAAATCTTGACCATGCAATGTAAAAACCCTGACATATAGACACCACAAAAGCTAATATTCTGCAAACATACTTCTGTGCCTTTGACCAACGGTTCTCATTATTTCATACTTATATTCAAGTGGTTCTCAAATTGTAAAATCTTGACCATGCAATGTAAAAACCCTGCCATATAGACACCACAAAAGCTAATATTCTGCAAACATACTTCTGTGCCTTTGGCCACCGGTTCTCATTATTTCCTACTTATATTCAAGTGGTTCTCAAATTGTAAAATCTTGACCATGCAATGTAAAACCCCTGACATATAGACACCACAAAAGCTAATATTCTGCAAACATACTTCTGTGCCTCTGGCCAACGGTTCTCATCATTTTATGCTTATATTCAAGTGGTTGTCAAATTGTAAAAGCATGACCATAACAATGTAAACCCCGTGACATATAGACACAACAAAAGCTATATTCTCCAAACATACTTCTGTGCCTTTGGCCAACGGTTCTCATTATTTCCTACTTATATTCAAGTGGTTCTCAAAGTGTAAAATCTTGACCATGCAATGTAAAACCCCTGACATATAGACACCACAAAAGCTAATATTCTGCAAACATTCTTCTGTGCCTTTGCCCAATGATTATCATTATTTTATGCTTATATTCAAGGGGTTCTCACATTGTAAAAACCTGACCACAAGAATGTAAAACTCGTAACATTGACACCACAAAAGAAAATATTCTGCAAACATTATTCTGTGCCTTTGGCCAATAGTGCTCATTATTTTATGGTTATGATAAAGTGGTTCTCACATTGGCCAATCCTGACCATACTAATGTAAAACCCATGCGATATATACAACACAAAAGCTAATATTCTCCAAACAGGCTTCTCTCAGGCCACGCTTCAGCCATGGTCGCTTGATGGTCTCTGTATTCTCTTCAACTATGTTCTACCATATCATCATTATGGTCTCACTAGCTTCTAATAGGATCTACTTTGGGCCAATATATTCTTAGTATATTTTCGCTAGAGTCTTAAACTAGGTTCTCATGTGCAGCTTCAATTATGTTTTCTCTGTGTTTTGAGTTATTTTTCTCTACTAAAAGGTTTCTTATTAACATATTTCATTAGCGCAAACGGCGTGTTTATCAGATGTCGAAATTAACAAGTCACACGAAAACACATTTCAGCCCTTTCTCACTAACAACATAGTACATTTGAGAAGTTTTATTTGTGTAAATTTAACATTTATTGGTGTTTTTTCACAACTAGATAAGACACTTATACGGATTTTCGATGTTTTATTAGTTGTCTAAATTGTCATACGAAAATACATTTCAGTATTTTTGCAGTAACAAAAGGACAAATTTATCGTGTTTGTATTTGTGTGACTGTACCATGTACCATTTTCCACAATTAACCAATCTGCTTTTAGTGATTTTCATTATGTTTTATCATTTGTCTAAATTATCATACCACACGAAAGATATTTCAGTACTTTTACACAAACATTATAACACATTTTTTAAATTTGTGTAAGTACATCATTTACAATTTTTTCACAAGTAACCAACCCACTTTTACTGTGTTATCATACTAAAAGAACCCATTTTTCAGTACGTTGCCACTAACAACATAACACAGTGTACCATGTTTTTATTTGTGACCTTCGGCATTTATCAATTTTAGTGATGTTCGTTATGTTTTATCAGTAGTTATCTAAATTAGATACCATACAAACCCATATTTCAGTACTTTTGCACAAAC
Source organism: Meghimatium bilineatum (assembly GCA_034231615.1). Taxonomy (NCBI): domain Eukaryota; kingdom Metazoa; phylum Mollusca; class Gastropoda; order Stylommatophora; family Philomycidae; genus Meghimatium; species Meghimatium bilineatum. Next base: position 45,494,595 of record CM067321.1, on the reverse strand, counting down.
ATCATAACACATTTACCATGTTTTATTTATTCGCTTTCAACAGTTATTACTATTTTTGCAATTACACAAGCCGAATTGGGTGATTTTCGTTATGTTTTATCAGATGTCTAAGTTATGATACCATACGAAGCTATTTTTCAGTACGTTGCCACTAACAACATAACACATTTTGCCGTGTTTTTATTTGTGGCCTTCGGCATTTATCAATTTTAGTGATTTTCATTATGTTTTATCATTTGTCTAAATTATCATACCACACGAAAAATATTTCAGTACTTTTACACAAACATTATAACACATTTTTTTTTTATTTGTGTAAGTACATCATTTACAATTTTTTCACAAGTAACCAACCCACTTTTACTGTGTTATCATACTAAAAGAACCCATTTTTCAGTACGTTGCCACTAACAACATAACACAGTGTACCATGTTTTTATTTGTGACCTTCGGCATTTATCAATTTTAGTGATGTTCGTTATGTTTTATCAGTAGTTATCTAAATTAGATACCGTACAGACCCATATTTCAGTACTTTTGCACAAACATCATAACACATTTACCATGTTTTATTTATTCGCTTTCAACAGTTATTACTATTTTTGCAATTACACAAGCCGAATTGGGTGATTTTCGTTATGTTTTATCAGATGTCTAAGTTATGATACCATACGAAGCTATTTTTCAGTACGTTGCCACTAACAACATAACACATTTTGCCCTGTTTTTATTTGTGGCCTTCGGCATTTATCAATTTTAGTGATTTTCATTATGTTTTATCATTTGTCTAAATTATCATACCACACGAAAGATATTTAAGTACTTTTACACAAACATTATAACACATTTTTTTTTTTTATTTGTGTAAGTACATCATTTACAATTTTTTTCACAAGTAACCAACCCACTTTTACTATGTTATCATACTAAAAGAACCCATTTTCAGTACGTTGCCACTAACAACATAACACATTTTGCCATGTTTTTATTTGTGGGCCTGCGGCATTTATCAATTTTAGTGATGTTCGTTATGTTTTATCAGTAGTTATCTAAATTAGATACCATACAAACCCATATTTCAGTACTTTTGCACAAACATTATAACACATTTACCATGTTTTATTTATTCGCTTTCAACAGTTATTACTATTTTTGCAATTACACAAGCCGAATTGGGTGATTTTCGTTATGTTTTATCACATGTCTAAGTTATGATACCATACAAAGCTATTTTTCAGTGCGTTGCCATTAACAACATAACAACTTTTGACATGTTTTTATCTGTTGGGCAATTACTTATCACTATTTCACAACTAGGCAAGTTGGTGGTAGCTTTCAGTGTGATCAGACAGTATTTATCTCTTTTCAATACTTACAGTTGCGCATTTCACGACATTTAGATACAAAACACGGTTCCATTTTTAAATTTGTGTAAGTACATCATTTACAAATATTTTTTTCACAAGTAACCAACCCAATTTTACTATGTTATCATACCAAAAGAAACCATTTTCAGTACGCTGCCACTAACAATATAACACAGTTTAGCATGTTTTTATTTGTGGGCCTGCTGTATTTATCAATTTTAGTGGTGTTCGTTATGTTTTATCAGTATTTATCTAAATTAGATACCATACAAACCCATATTTCAGTACTTTTGCACAAACATGATAACACATTTACCCTGTTTTATTTGTGTGCTTTCAATAGTCATTACTATTTTTGCAATTACACAAGCCGAATTGAGTGATTTTCGTTATGTTTTATCACATGTCTAAGTTATGATACCATACAAAGCTATTTTTCAGTACGTTGCCATTAACAACATAACAAACACAACGCATTTATCACTTTTGACAGCTAGACATGCTGTTTTTCGTAGTTTTCACAATGAGTAAAGTCACTATTTCAGCTGTCTCTAGACTTACAAGGACAAATTACAGCGGTTTTATGTACCAACATGTTTAATATTACATATATTCAAATGACAGAAGTCATGTTTTATCACTGTTCACAACTAGGCAAACAGCATTTAACAATTGTTGGTATTACCAAAAGCATTGCGTGGTGGTTCACTAGACTTACACTGTAAATTTTCCTATTTTTATGCACCAACCGGCTTCATATTGCATATTTCCAAACGACGAAGATCATGTTTTATCACTTTTCACAGCTAGCTAACCCGATTTAAACACTTTTCAATTGACAAACGACATGTTTTATTAGTTTTCTATATTATCAGGTTATATGAAACCACATTACAATACGTTTACACTAAAAAACATAATGCATTTAACCACTTTTCATAATTAGGCAAACCGTGTTTCGCAAATACATTGCAATAACCCGGGTGATATCACAGGCCATTAGCCAAGGTCGATAGCTCCTGTTGTTACCCATGACAATGACCTAGGACACTACACCCTGTTAATAGCTCATCCGGATATCACCATACTAACAAGCCATACTAATATAATATTCTCAATACAGAAAGATGAAGAACCACTGAGAAAATTCCAGAGAAAGTCGAAGTGATGCCTAAGACGCCACGGCTTCAACATAGGCGGGCATCTAAAAGAACAAAAAGTAAAACAATGGACAAAAGTCCGATTTGGGATAAGTGGTAGAAAAAACTGTAGAAGGCAACGCCCCATTACACAACAAATTGTCGACTGTTTAAACAAATATGATACTTATATAACATTAATAAACAAAATAAAATAATAAAACCACAACGATGTTGTTGTATTTTATCTGTATTTGTGTATTTGTGTGTGTGTGTGTGTGTGTGCCTATATGTAAAAAAAAAAAAGATTGCTCATAAACATAAAAAACTAGGCCAGTTTCCATCCTAACACGGGATCCCGTGTAGGTCCAAGATGATAAAACCCATGTTACACGGGATCTTGTGCTAGGATGGAAACTGGCCTAGTTTTTTATGTTTATGAGCAATCTTTTTTTCTTACATATAGGCACACACACACACACACACACACAAATACACAAATACAGATAAAATACAACAACATCGTTGTGGTTTTATTATTTTATTTTGTTTATTAATGTTATATAAGTATCATATTTGTTTAAACAGTCGACAATTTGTTGTGTAATGGGGCGTTGCCTTCTACAGTTTTTTCTACCACTTATCCCAAATCAGACTGTTGTCCATTGTTTTACTTTTTGTTCTTTTAGATGCCCGCCTATGTTGAAGCCGTGGCGTCTTAGGCATCACTTCGACTTTCTCTGGAATTTTCTCAGTGGTTCTTCATCTTTCTGTATTGAGAATATTATATTAGTATGGCTTGTTAGTATGGTGATATCCGGATGAGCTATTAACAGGGTGTAGTGTCCTAGGTCATTGTCATGGGTAACAACAGGAGCTATCGACCTTGGCTAATGGCCTGTGATATCACCCGGGTTATTGCAATGTATTTGCGAAACACGGTTTGCCTAATTATGAAAAGTGGTTAAATGCATTATGTTTTTTAGTGTAAACGTATTGTAATGTGGTTTCATATAACCTGATAATATAGAAAACTAATAAAACATGTCGTTTGTCAATTGAAAAGTGTTTAAATCGGGTTAGCTAGCTGTGAAAAGTGATAAAACATGATCTTCGTCGTTTGGAAATATGCAATATGAAGCCGGTTGGTGCATAAAAATAGGAAAATTTACAGTGTAAGTCTAGTGAACCACCACGCAATGCTTTTGGTAATACCAACAATTGTTAAATGCTGTTTGCCTAGTTGTGAACAGTGATAAAACATGACTTCTGTCATTTGAATATATGTAATATTAAACATGTTGGTACATAAAACCGCTGTAATTTGTCCTTGTAAGTCTAGAGACAGCTGAAATAGTGACTTTACTCATTGTGAAAACTACGAAAAACAGCATGTCTAGCTGTCAAAAGTGATAAATGCGTTGTGTTTGTTATGTTGTTAATGGCAACGTACTGAAAAATAGCTTTGTATGGTATCATAACTTAGACATGTGATAAAACATAACGAAAATCACTCAATTCGGCTTGTGTAATTGCAAAAATAGTAATGACTATTGAAAGCACACAAATAAAACAGGGTAAATGTGTTATCATGTTTGTGCAAAAGTACTGAAATATGGGTTTGTATGGTATCTAATTTAGATAAATACTGATAAAACATAACGAACACCACTAAAATTGATAAATACAGCAGGCCCACAAATAAAAACATGCTAAACTGTGTTATATTGTTAGTGGCAGCGTACTGAAAATGGTTTCTTTTGGTATGATAACATAGTAAAATTGGGTTGGTTACTTGTGAAAAAAATATTTGTAAATGATGTACTTACACAAATTTAAAAATGGAACCGTGTTTTGTATCTAAATGTCGTGAAATGCGCAACTGTAAGTATTGAAAAGAGATAAATACTGTCTGATCACACTGAAAGCTACCACCAACTTGCCTAGTTGTGAAATAGTGATAAGTAATTGCCCAACAGATAAAAACATGTCAAAAGTTGTTATGTTGTTAATGGCAACGCACTGAAAAATAGCTTTGTATGGTATCATAACTTAGACATGTGATAAAACATAACGAAAATCACCCAATTCGGCTTGTGTAATTGCAAAAATAGTAATAACTGTTGAAAGCGAATAAATAAAACATGGTAAATGTGTTATGATGTTTGTGCAAAAGTACTGAAATATGGGTTTGTATGGTATCTAATTTAGATAACTACTGATAAAACATAACGAACATCACTAAAATTGATAAATGCCGCAGGCCCACAAATAAAAACATGGCAAAATGTGTTATGTTGTTAGTGGCAACGTACTGAAAATGGGTTCTTTTAGTATGATAACATAGTAAAAGTGGGTTGGTTACTTGTGAAAAAAATTGTAAATGATGTACTTACACAAATAAAAAAAAAATGTGTTATAATGTTTGTGTAAAAGTACTTAAATATCTTTCGTGTGGTATGATAATTTAGACAAATGATAAAACATAATGAAAATCACTAAAATTGATAAATGCCGAAGGCCACAAATAAAAACAGGGCAAAATGTGTTATGTTGTTAGTGGCAACGTACTGAAAAATAGCTTCGTATGGTATCATAACTTAGACATCTGATAAAACATAACGAAAATCACCCAATTCGGCTTGTGTAATTGCAAAAATAGTAATAACTGTTGAAAGCGAATAAATAAAACATGGTAAATGTGTTATGATGTTTGTGCAAAAGTACTGAAATATGGGTCTGTACGGTATCTAATTTAGATAACTACTGATAAAACATAACGAACATCACTAAAATTGATAAATGCCGAAGGTCACAAATAAAAACATGGTACACTGTGTTATGTTGTTAGTGGCAACGTACTGAAAAATGGGTTCTTTTAGTATGATAACACAGTAAAAGTGGGTTGGTTACTTGTGAAAAAATTGTAAATGATGTACTTACACAAATAAAAAAAAAAATGTGTTATAATGTTTGTGTAAAAGTACTGAAATATTTTTCGTGTGGTATGATAATTTAGACAAATGATAAAACATAATGAAAATCACTAAAATTGATAAATGCCGAAGGCCACAAATAAAAACACGGCAAAATGTGTTATGTTGTTAGTGGCAACGTACTGAAAAATAGCTTCGTATGGTATCATAACTTAGACATCTGATAAAACATAACGAAAATCACCCAATTCGGCTTGTGTAATTGCAAAAATAGTAATAACTGTTGAAAGCGAATAAATAAAACATGGTAAATGTGTTATGATGTTTGTGCAAAAGTACTGAAATATGGGTTTGTATGGTATCTAATTTAGATAACTACTGATAAAACATAACGAACATCACTAAAATTGATAAATGCCGAAGGTCACAAATAAAAACATGGTACACTGTGTTATGTTGTTAGTGGCAACGTACTGAAAAATGGGTTCTTTTAGTATGATAACACAGTAAAAGTGGGTTGGTTACTTGTGAAAAAATTGTAAATGATGTACTTACACAAATAAAAAAAATGTGTTATAATGTTTGTGTAAAAGTACTGAAATATTTTTCGTGTGGTATGATAATTTAGACAAATGATAAAACATAATGAAAATCACTAAAATTGATAAATGCCGAAGGCCACAAATAAAAACACGGCAAAATGTGTTATGTTGTTAGTGGCAACGTACTGAAAAATAGCTTCGTATGGTATCATAACTTAGACATCTGATAAAACATAACGAAAATCACCCAATTCGGCTTGTGTAATTGCAAAAATAGTAATAACTGTTGAAAGCGAATAAATAAAACATGGTAAATGTGTTATGATGTTTGTGCAAAAGTACTGAAATATGGGTTTGTATGGTATCTAATTTAGATAACTACTGATAAAACATAACGAACATCACTAAAATTGATAAATGCCGAAGGTCACAAATAAAAACATGGTACACTGTGTTATGTTGTTAGTGGCAACGTACTGAAAAATGGGTTCTTTTAGTATGATAACACAGTAAAAGTGGGTTGGTTACTTGTGAAAAAATTGTAAATGATGCACTTACACAAATTTAAAAAATGTGTTATAATGTTTGTGTAAAAGTACTGAAATATCTTTCGTGTGGTATGATAATTTAGACAAATGATAAAACATAATGAAAATCACTAAAAGCAGATTGGTTAATTGTGGAAAATGGTACATGGTACAGTCACACAAATACAAACACGATAAATTTGTCCTTTTGTTACTGCAAAAATACTGAAATGTATTTTCGTATGACAATTTAGACAACTAATAAAACATCGAAAAATCCGTATAAGTGTCTTATCTAGTTGTGAAAAAACACCAATAAATGTTAAATTTACACAAATAAAACTTCTCAAATGTACTATGTTGTTAGTGAGAAAGGGCTGAAATGTGTTTTCGTGTGACTTGTTAATTTCGACATCTGATAAACACGCCGTTTGCGCTAATGAAATATGTTAATAAGAAACCTTTTAGTAGAGAAAAATAACTCAAAACACAGAGAAAACATAATTGAAGCTGCACATGAGAACCTAGTTTAAGACTCTAGCGAAAATATACTAAGAATATATTGGCCCAAAGTAGATCCTATTAGAAGCTAGTGAGACCATAATGATGATATGGTAGAACATAGTTGAAGAGAATACAGAGACCATCAAGCGACCATGGCTGAAGCGTGGCCTGAGAGAAGCCTGTTTGGAGAATATTAGCTTTTGTGTTGTATATATCGCATGGGTTTTACATTAGTATGGTCAGGATTGGCCAATGTGAGAACCACTTTATCATAACCATAAAATAATGAGCACTATTGGCCAAAGGCACAGAATAATGTTTGCAGAATATTTTCTTTTGTGGTGTCAATGTTACGAGTTTTACATTCTTGTGGTCAGGTTTTTACAATGTGAGAACCCCTTGAATATAAGCATAAAATAATGATAATCATTGGGCAAAGGCACAGAAGAATGTTTGCAGAATATTAGCTTTTGTGGTGTCTATATGTCAGGGGTTTTACATTGCATGGTCAAGATTTTACACTTTGAGAACCACTTGAATATAAGTAGGAAATAATGAGAACCGTTGGCCAAAGGCACAGAAGTATGTTTGGAGAATATAGCTTTTGTTGTGTCTATATGTCACGGGGTTTACATTGTTATGGTCATGCTTTTACAATTTGACAACCACTTGAATATAAGCATAAAATGATGAGAACCGTTGGCCAGAGGCACAGAAGTATGTTTGCAGAATATTAGCTTTTGTGGTGTCTATATGTCAGGGGTTTTACATTGCATGGTCAAGATTTTACAATTTGAGAACCACTTGAATATAAGTAGGAAATAATGAGAACCGGTGGCCAAAGGCACAGAAGTATGTTTGCAGAATATTAGCTTTTGTGGTGTCTATATGGCAGGGTTTTTACATTGCATGGTCAAGATTTTACAATTTGAGAACCACTTGAATATAAGTATGAAATAATGAGAACCGTTGGTCAAAGGCACAGAAGTATGTTTGCAGAATATTAGCTTTTGTGGTGTCTATATGGCAGGGTTTTTACATTGCATGGTCAAGATTTTACAATTTGAGAACCACTTGAATATAAGTATGAAATAATGAGAACCGTTGGCCAAAGGCACAGAAGTATGTTTGCAGAATATTAGCTTTTGTGGTGTCTATATGTCAGGGTTTTTACATTGCATGGTCAAGATTTTACAATTTGAGAACCACTTGAATATAAGTATGAAATAATGAGAACCGTTGGTCAAAGGCACAGAAGTATGTTTGCAGAATTTGGTTTTGACAGATAACAGGTTTATGGTAAGTATTTCCGGTGGCTCACACGCACTCGGGTGAAGCGAAAGCTATTAATGCCAGATGTTGCTACCTGTCGTTATCGGGGAAATCTTAGTGCAAATTATTTAAACTTTATTCTGGCTTACAACAAATGCAACCATACGCACATGTATGTATGTATGGGTGTATGTATATATGTATGTATATATGTATGTATATGTATATATATATATATTATATATATATATATATATATATATATATATATATATATATATATATATATATATATATATATATATATATATATATATATATATATATATATATATATTTATATATATATATATATATATATATATATATATATATATATATATACGGTTGAAATATATTCGATTTAAATTCCTTATTTTAATATCCGAGTACACCATTAATTCCCACAATCAGATAACAGGTTTATGGTGAGCACCGTTTGAGCAGTTAACACGCACTCGGGCGAAGAAAAAGTAATTAAGGCCAGATGTTGCTACCTGTCGTTATCGCGGAAATCTTGTAAGGATTTTCACACGGAAAAGTACGCGTCTGTAGTATTTCATCAATCAAGTGGCCCACCCCTAAGTAACTCTGTGGAAAATTACGGTTTAGCTAACCTTTATGTTATATCGCCGACCTAGTTGAGAATGACCGACCTTCAACCGGTCAGCCCCCGTGGTAGTTTCCGTTTACTTCTAAACCAGAACAAAATAAGACAGTGGACATTTTTAAGTGAAAAAGAGCAATATTTTCTTCAACCGGGTTGAACTAAAGTTAAATAGGGCAGTGGGCCCCACCGATATCATGATCCCCACCCCACCCGCGTAGGCCGGGCGCCCACACACCGCGCGATTTCGGCCGGTTTCGACCGTTTTTGACATGTTTCGCCACCATATTGAGTGTGCGAGCACACTCAGCAGCTTCGATTGCACACTCGGGCACATTCGGTTGCACATTCGGTTGCACACTCGGCACACTCAGCACACTCGGCACATCCAGCACGACCTTTGCACGACCTCGCCAACCAGAGTATTTTGTTATATGAGCTATATTAGCACATTCGCGCACATTCGGCACGACCTTTGCACGACCTTGCCCACCAGAGTATTTTGTTATATGAGCTATATTAGCACACTCGAGCACACTCGGCACATCCAGCACATCCGCGGCTCGTTCCATCGCTGATACACTACTTCGGTTGTCTGACACAGAAAAAAATGCGAACCAGTGTTCATCGGATCTAATCATAAAAATATTAAGAATAATTAACATACATTATCTAGAACATACTTAATCCCACCAACTTTAAGAATGATCAATATAAATTATCTAGATCAGAACTAATCCCACAGACTGTAAGAATTATCAGCATAGATTAATCTGAAATATCATTTCGTGCATTTACTGGAAATGTAAACTTGGAACATAAACAAGACAAGACGATCAATAAGAGACGAGCAAAACGCAGAATTTTTTATAAAAAAACAAGTACAATTGAATCACACATAATTATATACATTCAAGGACGAATCGATCATGTTTGCTGCAGTTTTTTTTATATTGGTTGTTCTTTAATAAGTAGAAATATATGTCGAGATAGAAGACAGGCGTGTGTGACTTCTTATTTATTGACTTGTAATTATTTTTTTTTGTGCACGTTTTTCCCATGTATAGTGGTTCTATTTCAAAGGCTTTCAGTGAAGTCTATAATACTGCATCTTTGTAGCTCTTCTTTTGGCCACCTTAAGATCGTGTACCCATCTCCAGCTCACCATGGAGAAGTATCTTTGGCAGGCGAAGATCTGGCATACGTACCAGATGAATTGCCCAACAATTATGTGTCTGGATAAGAAAAGTGTCAATACTATGGACACTAGATTTGTCAAAGACAGTGGTATCCGGAATCTTGTTTTGCCATCTGATGTTCATAACATTTCTGAGACAAGTTGTGTGAAAATGGTTGAGTTTCCTCGCATGAAGTTTACACACAGTCCATGTTTCACTAGTGATAACAGCACTGAAAGTACCATTGCTCTGTAAACGTTCAGCTTTGTATGTAGGTTATGTTATTTCTGTGCCACAAATTTGAGAACAATCTGCCGAAAGTGTTTCTTGGCTTGGCGATCCCAGTGTACACTTCATCATCAATGGTGATATTTTGTGATGAGCTACTACGTAGGTATGTTAATACACTCACAAGTTTCAGTGCTATTTTCAATGCTATTACTTACCAACTAGGGGTGCAAAGGGAACGCATTGCTCTAGGCGGGCCCAGGGTTAGCAGATAACCAAGATCCCAAATGTACCTCCACGCGGTGCACCCTGGAGACAGAAATACAGCAGCTCGAGCTGATTCTGGCCAAATCATTTGGGGATCGTGTCCGAGAATGTGGAGGTAGCAGATGGAAAGAGATTTGACTGCACAATAGACAGACAATATCTCCGACACCACCAGCATCACCACATATAGCGACACTGTCGACATACAGTGAAGCAAGTCAGTCCAGTCCGAACATTGGAGGGGCAGCCAATGTAAAATGCACGTAATGGTAGATGCATGGCGAGAGACAAATAGATTTCATACCGAGTACAATGAAACAATGAAAGGGCAGAACAGCGCTAGAGGGCAGCGCGAACTGCAAATAGAAAGTGAAAAGTCCCTAGGAAAGGGGAACTACAAGCTCCGTCAGCTCGAGACGAGCTTCTAATTACCTGTGCTCCTTACAGGCAGAGACCCAGACCAATCCATTGGCGTTTGGTAAAGCAAGAAGACCTAACCCAACTCTTATGTCGAGCCTTCCTAAACCGGAAATATGCTCGCGAAGAGAAAGGGTTCTGTACCCGATGGGCTTAGGCAAGAAAGGGACAACGATGGTAGTCCTGGCCCAACTCTACTGTCAAGGTTTCCTATAACGGATGTACACTTGCAGAGAGAAAGGGTTCCGTACCCGATGGGCTCAGGCACAAAAGGGACAACGATTTAGCCCTGGCCCAACTCTACTGTCAGGTTTTCCTACACCGGAAATACACTTGAAGAGAGAAAGAGTTCAGTACCTGATGGGCTCAGGCGCTATTGGGACAAGGACGCTCCGCTCGAGAACGCCTTGCTCTCAAACGCGTGGTGTGAGACTCGAACTTGGAAAAGGGGTACACGATGTCGGTGAACGACACCTCGGCTAAGAGGGCGAAAGAGCCAGGGTCCAACTCCTCTGTTGAGTTCTTCCCCTTAAGGAACCAGGCTCACGGATGAGAAGCGGTTCAGTACCCAATGGTCACAGGCACAGCACGTCCAATTACACGAGGCAAGTTCATAGACAGTGGAACACATCGTGCGAGTCAGACGAGAGCAAAAAATCGTCTGGGCGAGGAGTCGCCACTACGCGCGCCTGAAGACAGATATAGAGGCTGTCACAGGCTAAGGGTAGCCCACCCGAATTGTCAAGGCATGCCGAAATCGGATGTGCTAGGCCTACAAGGCGCATAACGGTGGCACAACGTAATCATGCTCCCGGCGGAAATCGCACGGATATCCGTGATTGTTACAATGGAGCGAACGCAAAACAAACAAAACAAACTTACCAACTGTCGCCAATACTCAAACACCAAACAATCTGCATAACGACAAAGTGACAGTTGATAAACCGTATTTTTATACTAACTCTGCGTTACCAATGTCAAACATGTCCTTTGACAATAACAGTAGCGAAATAGATCACAGCGTGTGAAATTAGATGTTTGAGGAAAGATATATACATAATATAAATATCACCAGATGGTGCGGACGGAGAAATAGAGATATCAGAAAAGAAACAAATATCATCTCGTGCCAAGACAACATCGAGAGACAGAAAACCAAGTGATTTTGGTCACGTCATGAGAGAATGGAACCAATGAAATCAGCCCATAGTGCGCACAACAGCAGAAGATCGGGCACGATATAAGGCAGGAGAAAGACCAATAACTAGATAGGTGAAGACATTCAAAGAAACGTTAAAGAGATACCGGATGAGCATGGTAAATTCGACCCGAATTGCCAAAGTAAGGACAGACAGATCAAAATCTCCCCCCCCCCTTCCCAACTACTTTTAACGGCACAAGTGGAAATGACAATAAATGGATAGATCTGGTACGAATAATGAATAGGTTAGCAAAAGAGTGAGGTTCTAAGATTCCGTAAGCATGTCGCCTATAGGCTTTACCTTCTTCATCTTCATCATCAAGTGCCGTCTCCGCAACGAAGGTTGGCTGCAACGTATCTCCAACATCTCTTGTCTTGTGGTGCACTCTGCTTGACTGTAACCTGTCCATCGTGTAATGCTACTCTCCCACTTGTATCTCTTCCTACCTCTTGCTCGCTTCCCTTTGACATTACCCTCAAGTAAGGTCTTCAATAAGGTATCATGTTTTTTAATGTGTCCAAAGTATTTTATTTGCCTGATCTTTATTTCTCTTAGTAGTTCTTTCTTCATATTAAGTGTCTTTAGCACCTCTTTATATGTTTTCTTCTCTTTCCATGATGTTCTCCCTATTCTTCTATATACCCACATCTCAAAGGCATCAATTTTGTCTTCTAATGATTTATTTAGTGTCCATGTTTCTGAGCCATACATTAATATGGAATAGATGTAGCATTTTATAATTCTCATTTTTAACTTGTTTGCCATTGAAGGCACTTTTAGCCATTCCTATTCTCCTTTTAACTTCTGCTTTACCTAGAGGAAGATTAAATAAACTGCACATATCAAATGTAGCTCTGAAATGGGAACTATTGAAAAAATGTTGCGAATCATTGTTCAAGATCAGTGATTTAGGACTCACCGAAGTCAATTAGAACACATTTTCTTAGGGATCGCTGAAGTCAGTTAGAACACATTTTCTTTGGACTCGCTGAAGTCAGCACACATTTTCGAAATGTAATGTTACAAATAGCGTGCTTTCGCTGTTGCCCTTAATTCACAACGCGTAACACGGGGATGGTATTTAGATTTTTATTTTAAAGAGACTGAATTATGAGATGGTGTTTTCCTATTTTTTAAAGAGGATAAGTAATGAAATGGTGTTTAACCTTTTTTATCAGAGGCTAAGTAATGAGATGGTAAGAAACCGCGATACTGCAGTGTTAAGTAACTCGCCCGCCAACAAGTAGATCCGGGTTTTCAGTTGACTCGTTATTTGTGGTTTGAAATAAAATTATTCCAGGTGTTCACCCAGTCACAGGACAGTTGGATACCGTGGTTAGTGCTCTGTGAAGGTCAAGAGATGACACCTATGCTACTGAGTAAGTGCGGTACTCTAATCATGCGGTTTCTAGTCAGTCAATGACTAGTGACTAGGCAAATCAGCACTTGTAGGACAACCGTGAGCTGTGATACTGATCTGTAACCCAGATTACCTTTACCTTTTACCTGTATGAAATGGTAATGATGTACGGCGTGAACACGTATACTTGTGTGACTTCTGTCTGTGTAGCAAGCCATTTTGTTTTAACTTTTAATGTTTATCTATGAGTCGTAAATGCTTTTTCAATTCAAATGTACCGACGACTACGGATGTGTCGGATCATTGGCGCAAATAAAACGGCTACACAACGCATGTCCGTTCTCTAAACTACATTCTGCTGCAAATCTAATAGGACCTGCCACAAGAGAGATACTGCGGGAGTTTAAGAATGAACGCTGAAAAAAGAATTCAAATCTAGAATGTGTAAGTTTTGCTGTTATCATTTATTTGTAATATGATTGTTATTTGTAAATGCTGCTGTTCGCAGTCTCTGTGGCAGAAGGAAGAGTGAAATAGTATCGCAATTCCAACTCGCGGTACTAGTTCTAGGTTAACATGGCAGATATGTCAGCGGCTCACTTTGCTTTTGCTATGCTAATAAAAGTGTAAGGGAAACCTAACAATAATAGTTGGAAAGCAAAGCACTATACAATATATTCTTCAATTATTATGTGATTATTATTATTATTATATGCTTTCAATAGTTTTTTTTTCTATTTTTATCAACAGCGACGTGGGTGGGAGGAGCTTACATAAACGGAACAGCGGAAGTGATTGTGAGTTCAGGTCTACTATGGTGTCAGGCACCAATAGGATATGCCCTCAGCTTGGTATTTGGTACGTCTATTTGATTGTCTACTGTTCCATAAGCATTTGATAAAGTTAAACATAGTGAAGTTATACACACGTCAGAAAATGTGAACATCGATAGTAAGGGTTTAAGAATCATCACGAGCATGTACTGGCAACAAACAGCAGCAATAAGAGTATAAAATGAATTTGGCCCCTTTCAATAGATAAATCGAGGAGTTAAGCAGGGATGTGCACTTTCACCAGACCTATTCTCTTTATAAAGTGAAAACATAATGCGTGCAATAGTTGATATACCACGAATATCGGTGGGAGGACATAACATATAATTTAAGAAATGCGGATAACACTGTTATGATTGCAAAAAGTGAGGAAGACATTCAAGAATTAATTAATGTAGTAGTGACAAACAGTAAAGAGAGAGACCTCTCTCTAAACATCAAGAAAACATAAGTAATCGTTATATCAAAGAAACAAAACACCACAACTTGCCAGATCAAAGTGAATGATATAGTATTAAAACAGGTCCACCAATTCAAGTATTTAGGTACAGCGTTTACAGAAGATAGAAGACGTTCAACAGAAATGAGAAATAGAATAGAGCAAGCAAACACAACATTCAGACAAATGAAAAATATATTGTGTAATATAACGTTGTCTTTAAAGGTGAGGAAGAAAGTTCTGGAGTGCTAATAAATAAATTTAACTGCAACGTTCCATTCCCCCTTTGTCTGTCTTCAATTCGTATCATCCCAGTGTTTAAAAAAAAATGTCTTGTTTTCATTATTATACTATACGGTGTATGTGTAATTGTAATGTATCATCATCATCAGGTGCCATGCCGGCTGGTGTAGGCGGTCATGGCTCTCCACAGCTCTTTGTCCACAGTATTATGTATCAAGGTCGTTGTTGTTTCATTGCCGTGCCAGGCTGTCAAACTGTCTAATATTTTCTCACATTGTTATCCTCTGTCTCTGTTGCCTTCAATTTTGCCTGTTGTGACTATGTTCTCTAAACCTGCCTGTCTCATGACGTGGCCAAAAAAAAGAAGATTGCCTTTTTCTTATATCGTTGATTAAGGTCCGTTTCGCATTTGACTCTTTCAACATCTCTACACTAGTTTTTTCTGGCAGTCCATGGTATTCTCAGCATTCTTCTATAGAACCACATCTCTAATGCCTCTAATTTCCCACTTTCCAGTTTGTTTATTGTCCAAGACTCGCACCCATATGTTAGTATAGGGGTTATATAGCACTGCAGAACTCTCTTTCTCACCTCTAATGACAAGGTCATATTACACAGTATATTTTTCATTTTTCTGAACTTTGTTTTTGCCTGTCCTATTCTGCATCTTATTTCTGTTGAACTTCTTCCATCTACTGTAATCATTGTACCTAAATATTTGAATTGGTGGACCAGTTTTAATACTAAATCATTCACTTTTATCTTGCAATGCGTGTTATTTTGTTTCCTTGAAATAACCATTACTTCTGTTTAGTGTAATTTATAGTGTTTAGTTTACTGTACTGTATAACTGACAGTACTGTTGTGGTAGGGGTATATGTTATTGTATAGTACGCGTGACAGCAGTGTTGATATATTTCTTAGTTAACCATATAATGTATGTCTAATTTTCTGCACGTTGTTTGCTGTCTCAAGATGTATGTCTTATACACTGTACTCATATAACATATGTCTTGCTGCTGTGCTGTACGATATTTATGAATGTTCTTGTGGGTACGCGCCTATAAAGTTATAAACATACAGATATCATTAGTAAAGGGCGTGTGCCCGTGGACCGCTGGATCAGCAACCAACCAATTAATATTAAACAAACAACATTAATTGATTATGAACCAATGTGTGAAACGTGAAAGCCGTTCTCAGACCCTTGAGGTCCCGGGTTCAGTCCACGGTTGGGAAAATGTTTTTTTTTCTTTCGGAGGTACAATAAAAAAAACTTCCTGTACATGTCACGACGTCTGCTATGACAAAGTGGACTTTATTTCGACAGCCTATAGAAAGCCTCCCTGCACTCCTTCACAGGACAATATACAGTAACGAAATGTATGTACAACCACTATTTGTCACATTGTTTATATGTGTAAACAAATACTGCTAAAAAAATATGTACATATTAAAGATGAATTAAACTGATTCCACTTCAAATGCAACCTGGAGACCATTTATCTTCTGCTAGGTGGTCTGTTCTTCGCTAACAGAATGAGGACTGAGGGATATGTTACCATGCTTGACCCATTCCAAATCAAATTTGGAGAAAGAATGGGAGGGCTTCTGTTCCTTCCTGCGTTGTTAGGGGAGGTGTTCTGGACAGGAGCAGTGCTGGCAGCATTAGGTAAGTCTTATCGTCACAATAGAAAAGTATATTTTTTCACTATTTACTTGCCTTTGCTCAGAACCACACGTATAAAGGCCTAGAATAGAGGCCTAGAATAGAGGCCTAGAATAGAGGCCTAGAATAGAGGTCTAGAATAGAGGCCTAGAATAGAGGCCTAGAATAGAGGCCTAGAATAGAGGCCTAGAATAGAGGCCTCATTCTAGTATACAGATTTTACTCAGAACCACAAGCATGTGACGATCTAGGCCTAGAATAGAGGCCTCATTGTAGAACATAGAGATAACTGTAGAAGATATAGGCAAAGAATAGGACCGTGGTGTTCTTTCCAGTTATATATAAGGGCGCGGCTAAGAAAAGTTGGGGGTTACGCTTACAATATGTCACCTGTGACAAAATTATTGTTACATCTTGTCTCAATTTCTTACTTTTGTCTTATTTCAAAATCATCCCCATTGATGGCGAATAGATACAGGTCAGAGAACACTGCACCTTCGTCATTTGTGTTAGACTTACATGTATTGGAGAATGCTAGATGTGCCATTTACTTCCGATGGGAAAACAAATCTGACATACGAAAGATGAGATATTTGGCCTAGAACTGGGTGCTTTGCTCCTGGTATGACTTGATAATCCTAGGTAATCCTAGGTAATCCTGTTATGACTTGGTAATCCTAGGATACTGGCACACCGGAATGCATTTCTTTGGGGACTAAACATGCATCCACCCTACACCTTTACATAACTGTGTTACCTTTAATACAATCTTATGTAAGTTTGGTGACGTCTCAGCTATACTACTAAGAAGAACCTATCCCATTGTCAGAAAAGCTATTGGCTTTCAAGAGCTACCTGCTCACAACTAACGGGATTATCTCATCATCATCATCATCATTATACTCAATAAAGAATCTCTATTACACTGTCCATCTACTTTTCTGATACTTTAATACTTCGTTATCTCAGATTGTTATTTAATACTTAGTTATCTCAGATTGCAGTTTAATACTTAGTTACCTCAGATTGTGTTTTAATACTTAGTTACCTCAGAATGTGCTTTAATACTTAGTTACCTCAGAATGTGCTTTAATACTTAGTTACCTCAGAATGTGCTTTAGTACTTAGGTACCTCAGATTGTGCTTTAGTACTTAGTTACCTCATATTGTGTTTTAATACTTAGTTACCTCAGATTGTGTTTTAATACTTAGTTACCTCAGAATGTGCTTTAATACTTAGTTACCTCAGATTGTGTTTTAATGCTTAGTTACCTCAGATTGTGTTTTAATACTTAGTTACTTCAGATTGTGCTGTGATTGCTTTATACGTATATCTTCTCTATTTTAAATGTCTATAAATGTCAGCTTTTTTTCTTCTTTCTAAAAAGAATTTTTACTAAAGTCAGTTTTCAGAAATTCACATTCTGCAAATTTACATTTTATACGTTATTGTTTTATTAGTGTATGTCTAATTAGGGGTAACAGAGATACGCTTCTATGGAAGAGTACTATGGACAGCTAAAAATACTATCGAGGACGCCAGAAAATAGTAAAATGCCAGACGAAAGTTACTTAATAATATCAAAAAGGTTCAATTTTTTTTAACAAGTTGTGAGACGTGTGTGTGTCGGGAGGGGGGTGTATAAAATAGTTACAACGACAACATAAAAAGTAGGATAGATTTAGGACGACAGCATGATATAATATTGTATTGTCTGACATCATGGCATGGCAAAGAGTCAACAGCGATACATATATAAGATAGTGGGAATAGTTGTGGAAATCCATGGTCATCTAATCCAGTCGTCACGGCACCTGATGATGAGTATATGTCTATATGTTAGTAATATCAGTTAAAAAGCAAAATATGCAGACCCTGGTTTTCTCTGATGACAGTTTTCATGGCAGAGAATAAGACAGTGTCTTCTTCTTCTTCATCGTTCTTCAGTCAGATATCAGGTTACAGCACCAATAGCTTCAATGAATTGTGTGATTCGCTTCAGGTCATCCATGGAACCCCCTCAAGTCTGGAAGTAGTGCCGTGTCAGTGGGCCATATTTTCTCCCTCTCTTCTTGGTAGAGTTGACAGGCATGAAGAATGTGTTCTACAGTCTCTGGGCTCAGTCCACAGTTGCACAAGTCTGTCTAGCCAATCTTCAGCTTTCGGAACATGTGACTTCTCAGTCTGTTGTGGCCAGTTTTTAGTCTAAAGATGATGGTTTGTTCCTTGCGTGATTTGTGATGGTAGGGGTCATTTGGTTCTGCAGTTGGATGCATCTGCTTCCACTTTTTCTTAAATTCTGCTTTCAACATAGTCTTACATTCATAGTACGTGTTATCACTTTCTATTTGTTCCAGTGATCCCCCTTTCCTTGCCGGGAGATCAGCTTTTTCATTTCCAGGTATGCCACAGTGACCAGGGATCCACTGCAGTACTGTTCCTTTGGTAGTACTTCTGAGGTGTAGTAAGCAGGCCATAAGTTCATTCATGCTCATGTTCTTTGGATCTTTCAATGCCTGCAACACTGACTTTGAATCCATTAGAAATACTACATGTCTGTTGTGACTCGGCAAGCAATTTATGAGCATTTTGGCTGCCTCTATTATGGCTTCCATTTCTGCTTTAAAATTTGTGGAATGTTTGCCTGTGGGTATGGATTTCTCTATTTCTTTTCCATCTGGTGTTACTATATATATTCCTGATCCTCCATCTAATACTGCCTCTTTCGCTGATCCATCTGTATATACATGTGTCCATATATCCTTTGGGTATGCTTTCTGTATGTGATTCTTAGTTGTCTCCTTTAGTACTTGTATAGTAGTTTCTGTTTTCCAAATAATGCTTGGTATATTGTCCATAATTCTTGGGAAGTTGTTCCTGTCCAAATAAGACAGTTGCAAGGAATGATAAATGTAATTGCTGCAGAAAATATAGACGTAAGACCTATCGTTAATATCATAAAAACTGAAGTGATGGTAATTATATAGAAGAAATGTCATCCAGAATGCAACATAAATGTTGGCGCAACCTATCTGAAGGAAGTCAACATAATCAAATATTTCGATAATGAATAAGATAGAAGATGTATTCAAGAAGTCAAATATAGAATGTCCAAGGTAGGCAAGGCAATATTTAACAAGATGAAGTACATCGTATGTAATATATATATATGTGTGTGTGTGTGTGTGTGTGCGTGCGTGCGTGCGTGCGTGCGTGCGTGCGTGCGTGCGTGCGTGCGTGCGTGCGTGCGTGCGTGCGTGCGAGTGTGTGTGTAAATTCAGATAAGAGAGTTCTTAGAAGTTATATTAAACCATTTCTCAAGTATGATAGTGAATCATGGATAATCAGCAGAATAGTAAGAAAGGTATTAGGCATATTACATATGTTATTTTATAGCAGAATGAAAAGAACACCGCGATGTAGAAGAAATGTGAAATCTCTAAAAGATGCCATGATGTGAAATCTCTAGAACATGCGATGATGTAAAATCTCTAGAAGATGATATGATGTGACATCTCTAAAAAGATGATATGATGTGAAATCTCTAAAAGATAAAGATGATATGATGTGAAATCTCTAAATGATAAAGATGCTATGATGTGAAATCTCCAAAAGATAAAGATGATATGATGCGTAATCTATATAAGGTGCCATGATGTGAAATCTCTAAAAGATGATATGATGTGAAATCTCTAAAAGATGCTATGATGTGAAATCTCTAAAAGATGCCATGATGTGAAATCTCTAGAAGATGATATGATGTGAAATCTCTAAAAAGATGATATGATGTGAAATCTCTAAAAAGATGATATGATGTGAAATCTCTAAAAAGATTATATGATGTGAAATCTCTAAAAGATAAAGATGCTATGATGTGAAATCTCCAAATGATAAAGATGATATGATGCGTAATCTATATAAGGTGCCATGATTTGAAATCTCTAAAAGATGCGATGATGTGAAATCTCTAAAAGATGCCATGATGTGAAATCTCTAAAAGATGCCATGATGTGAACTCTCTAAAAGATGCCATGATGTGAAATCTCTAGAAGATGCCATGATGGGAAATCTCTAAAAGATGCCATGATATGAAATCTCTAGAAGATGACATGATGGGATTTCTCTAGAAGATGCCATTATGGGAAATCTCTAGAAGATGCTATAAATCATGTTTCTTCTTCGTGTGCGTTCGCTCTCAAACTCTACTGGTTGAGCAGGATGTAGTCCAGATAACAGAATTAGTTTTGCAATGATTTACTACTTCTTTGTGACTTGTACATGCTTCTCCGTCTGACACATCCTACTTCAGCATTGCTTTTGTGCCACTTTAAACTATGGGACCGGACAAGCATTTCAGCCCCAAATCTCATTAGTCATCTCTTATGACATGTATGAAAGATAATAGTGTTGCTATTATTTGCTTCCTTCTCACATTACAACACAAGTGTGATCACACATTCAAATTACAAACAATGACTGACATAGATTACAAAACTAAATGATTTCTTAAATCAACTGTATTGCCATTTCACAGGTGCCACTTTGTCCGTCATTGTGGATATGGAGCCACGACCTGCAATAATTATCTCTGCTGCCATAGCTCTGTTCTACACTTTGATCGGAGGACTCTATTCCGTTGCTTACACTGACATCGTCCAGTTATTCTGTATTTTCTTTGGCTTAGTAAGTTGTTGATTAAAGAGTTGAGTGTTAGCCTAGTGAGTTGTTGATTACAGATTTGAGTGCTAGCCTAGTAGGTTATACAACTGTGAAGCATGAGAATAAATGAAAATAAATCTTACAGTAGACGGGAATTAAGCCAGGATCGTCTTAGCGGCACCGAATCGCCTTGCAACTCAAGCAAACAGGTTTTCCGTACTTGACCAACCACATCCCCCACCCCCCAAAAAAGATGTGATCTTGTCAAGACATTCAACCTGCGTACTCAAGTCACTAACGGACCAATCGAGATAAGAACTATTACAACAACTAACATCCCGTACAAGTATTGAAGTATCCTCAGAACACAAACATATCCTCAGAACAGCTATATTCGTACCACAAGGATTTTAAGACCTTCTTATCTTAAGATCACAACTTTGTTTGGGGATGTCGTTGGTCAAGTAGGGAAAAACCTATTTTCTTGAGTTGTAAGGCGAGTCGGTGCCGCTAGAACGGACCTGGCTCAATTCCCGTCAGCTGTAAGATGTATAGCCTAGTAGGTATTTGATAAAGAGGGGTACAGAGGGTCTCGCTTAGCTCGCGCTGACCCAGGGTTCGCGTTAAAGCAAGATCCTAAAAGTATCTCCTTGTGGTGCTCCCTGGAAACAGAAATACAGCAACTATTGCTGTATTCCTGGTCAAAACATTTAGGCTTGTGTCCGTGAATGTGGATGCTGTAGATCGAATGAGAATTACCTGCATAGAGACTAGCAATATCTCCGAGACCTTTACGCTATCACATTCAACAGCACTTTCGGCACACAGGAATGTAATGCATCTGTGTATTCCGTCTCCGACAGCCTAAAACGCAGAAACAATGGAGTGGCGGCCAATTCAATGTCCCGATACGGATAGATCCCGCTAACATACGGTGATCATATACCGAATATATAATATACACATAAAGAATCTGGAAAAGGCATAACGCACTAGAGGGCAGAGTAGTGTACGTTAATAAATATAGTGGCAGCGAAGCTACAGTAGTCCAGCACGAGACCCACTGGTGGAAGTGCTGTTCATGCTCGAGAACACACAGAAGCCCACATGTTCCACCGCAATTGACCCCATTCAAAGTAGGAGTCATGACTCAGGTATTGGAGACGCCAACTTAAACATGCACTCCTGGGTATGAAAAAAAGCATTTAATACAGCTCCCTATTGCATACATCTCCCTATCTCACTAATGCCGGGGAGAGCATTGTTCAAATGTCTGACCGAAGTAGCAGTGTTGAGATTAGGACTCTGGACGCTGTAGAGGGGGCAGCAAGTGATTAACTACACCACAAGCTTTGCACAACTCAACTGTCGCCGTTGCCCAACACGACTCTTACAGAGAAATTGGGTTTAGTACCAAAGGTCCCACTGCGAAGCTCCTCATCAGAGATAGGCGTATTCTACCTACTTCTTTGGGTATACACAATGGCGAAGAGTCAAAATACACAGACCGCGTCTGACGATCGATTGCAATGCGATTTCAAACGGACCAGGTGAGTGCGTGAGAAATGCACATATCATATGCCAGACCCCCGACATGTTTGGTACAACATCACATTGCCTAGGAAGGTGTATCAACCATGAGTCTAATACGAGTGTCGCCGTTACCACGGCTCATACGGAAGAAATTAGGTCTGGGACCTAGGGACACAAAGGCTGGTAATGGAATGGTCTTCTTACACGAAGAACAGCTCGCTGACTGCGAAGCGCCTCGTCGGAGGAAAGACAAACAATGGGTGATCACAGCAAGATATCAGCTCCTTTTGTGACATGTACCCCCTTTGAGTAGAAGGCTCCTTTAATAGGCATTGCACTAAGCTGAATGCTAAAACATCATGGGTATGAAAGGACGCTCAGATAAACCTCCTCACTGCACATAGGAAGTAAAAGCTAGTCGGTTGCAATTCATGGGGTTCGAGAAGAACAAGTTGTTGATTAAAGAGTTTACTGCTAGCTCAGTAAAATGTTGATTAAAGAGTTGAGTGCTCGCTTAGTGAGTTGTTGATTAAAGAGGTGAGTGCAAGCTCAGTAAAATGTTGATTAATGATTTGAATGCTAGCTCATAAATGTTGATTAATGAGTTGAGTGCTAGCTCATAAAATGTTGATTAATGAGTTGAATGCTAGCTCATAAAATGTTGATTAATGAGTTGAATGCTAGCTCATAAAATGTTGATTAATGAGTTGAGTGTTAGCCTAGTAAGTCGTTTATTAATGAGTGCAGTGATAGTTCAATAAGTTATTGATTAAGAATTTAGTGATAGCTTAGCAAATTGTTGATTAAAGATTCGAGTGATATCTGTTGATAAGCTGTTGCTTAAAAGTTGAGTGCTAATGATGACGACGATGATAATGACGTAGCTCTTTATTATATCATTGAATAGCCTTATGTCGGACCTATCTCGTCTGAGTACTGTGCCATCAACCACAGCATTGTCAGGAAAGGAGCTGCTCTTTCATTGCCTCAAGGTTCGCAGATAAGGGAATGGTTTGGAGTGTTCAAACCCCTCTCTTCGCAAATCGAAACATGACTTTTATAACTAGAAAATCAAAAATCACAAATTCGATTTTAAAAATCCTCCCTTAACCATTTTCATTCAAAATTAAGTAAAAAATCCCCTCCTTAAGGTAATGATATATACGACCTTCATTATCTCTGACAACTGCATGACCAGAGTAGTATATCCATATAATATTGTTGACAATCGAGTTGTTCTGTAACGCAACTCATTCTGTTCTTAACATGCACCTTTTTATATTATGTATCATGTTTTGAGAGTCTGAAAGTATCATCATGTGACTTGGTATTTTAGTCCACCGATCAATAGCTAGAAAAACTAATAGTTGGGGGTGGGGGGGGGGGGAACTGAGGGAGTTACACAATAAAAAGAAAATTTGCTTTATATCATCAGCACAATAATTTTTTTTACCAGATTATGAGATCAAGTGTTCGAGAAGCAATGTGACAAAAGTCACAACTTAGAAAAATAAAATAAAGATGGAGACATAAAGAGAGACATAATACGATAATGTATAGTTTATTCAGAATGGGTTATTGTTATCGCTGTTATACGTTTGACAAGATGTATTTATCAAATCACAGTGGATCAGTGTCCCGTTTGCAATGACACATGAAGCTGTTCATGACATCACCATCAACGCCACCCAAAATTGGATTCTTCCGATACCTACCTCAGATCTGCCCGCATACTTTGACGGCTTCTTGCTTCTCACTTTCGGAGGAATTCCATGGCAGGTTAGTTAGTATGTTAGTTTATTCCATGGTAGGTTAGTTAGTATGTTAGTTAGTTTATTTCATGGTAGGTTAGTTAGTATGTTAGTTTATTCCATGGCAGGTTAGTTAGTATTTTAGTTAGTTTATTCCATGGTAGGTTAGTTAGTATGTTAGTTTATTCCATGGTAGGTTAGTTAGTATGTTAGTTTATTCCATGGTAGGTTAGTTAGTATGTTAGTTAGTTTATTCCATGGTAGGTTAGTTAGTATTTTAGTTAGTTTATTCCATGGTAGGTTAGTTAGTATTTTAGTTAGTTTATTCCATGGCAGGTTAGATAGTACTTTAGTTAGTTTATTCCATGGCAGGTTAGTTAGTATGTTAATTAGTTTATTCCATTTGGGGCAAAGACGGCACATAAGGCGTTAGACATATATCTCCATGTTGAGAGCCGCGTTAGTTCCCAAGCCCCTGACGGTTAGTAGAGTTAGTTCAGAGAGTAGTACGCATTGTGTCCTGGTTTTCATTTTGACTGCTATATCTGCGTCAATCGACAGACATTGTATTCTACCTCAACATGCCTTTTATGTCATTTTGACCACACGGAATGGGACATTTCAAAGCTCTTTAGTCTCCTCTTGTGTTATGCATGGCAGGTCATAGTATTGCTAGTCTTTGTTTCCCATTTGGCTTCGGCAATACTTGGGTTATGAAACCTATGACTAGTGATGTATTGATGAATGATATGTTACGCTTTATATATAATCATCAAAGATTTTTAGATTAAACAGAAATA
Organism: Meghimatium bilineatum; assembly: GCA_034231615.1. Classification (NCBI taxonomy): domain Eukaryota; kingdom Metazoa; phylum Mollusca; class Gastropoda; order Stylommatophora; family Philomycidae; genus Meghimatium; species Meghimatium bilineatum. The sequence continues at coordinate 45,469,082 of CM067321.1, read as the reverse complement.
TAATTAACCGTTTGTACGCAACATAAATATGATTCATATTCTTCCTTGTTTTAAGATCGGACAACATAAATATGATTCATATTCTTCCTTGTTTTCAGATTGGACAACATAAATATGATTCATATTCTTCCTTGTTTTCAGATCGGACAACATAAATATGATTCATATTCTTCTTTATGTTTAGATCGGACTCATAATCCGACGTGCATTTTTTCAATGAAATGTTCTATGGTCACCTGAAGATAGTAGAGATTGTCTACTAAAGAACTTTCATATGCCCACATGCGGTTTTTTTTTTTGTGGTGTAGTATATAGTGGATATTTCTGTATTTTCCGTTCTCTGCAGATTGTTCTTTTAGGGCAAATACTGGTTTAGCCAACCACACACTTCCTATGCATGTGTTGTTTGAGTGTGTTGCCGCCAGTTATTAACATAAACATGAATGATTTTTCTTTCAAGCTTGATGAGGTCACTATGTTTTTTGACTGCATGAGTGAAATTAGTTGCATTTAATGTCCAAAGAGCTTTAAATGATAGAACAGATAATCTGTTAGATATTGTTCTGTTAGATATTGTTTTGTTATTTATTGTTCTGTTAGATATTGTTCTGTTAGATTTTGTTCAGTTAGATATTGTTTTGTTATTTATTGTTCTGTTAGATATTGTTATGTTAGATATTGTTCTGTTAGATATTGTTATGTTAGATATTGTTCTGTTAGATATTGTTCTGTTAGATATTGTTCTGTTAGATATTGTTATGTTAGATATTGTTCTGTTAGATATTGTTATGTTAGATATTGTTTTGTTAGATATTTTTCTGTTAGATAGTATTCTGTTAGATATTGTTCTGTTAGATAGTATTCCGTTATATTTTGTTCTGTTAGATATTGTTCTGTTAGATAGTATTCCGTTATTTTTTTTCTTTTAGATAGTATTCTATTAGATATTGTTCTGTTAGATAGTATTCCGTAAGATATTGTTCTGTTAGATATTGTTCTGTTAGATTTTTTTTCCGTTAGATATTGTTCTGTTAGATAGTATTCCGTTAGATATTGTTCTGTTAGATATTTTTCTGTTAGATAGTATTCTGTTGTTTTTTATCTTTTAGATAGTATTCTATTATATATTGTTCTGTTAGATAGTATTCCGTAAGATATTGTTCTGTTAGATATTGTTCTGTTAGATTTTGTTCTGTTAGATATTGTTCTGTTAGATATTGTTCCGTTAGATAGTATTCCGTTAGATATTGTTCTGTTAGATTTTGTTCTGTTAGATATTGTTTTGTTAGATAGTATTCCGTTAGATATTGTTCTGTTAGATATTGTTCCGTTAGATATTGTTCCGTTAGATATTGTTCTGTTAGATATTGTTCTGTTAGATAGTATTCCGTTAGATATTGTTCTGTTAGATATTGTTCTGTTAGATAGTACTCTGTTAGATATTGTTCTGTTAGATAGTATTCCGTTATATTTTGTTCTGTTAGATATTGTTCTGTTAGATAGTATTCCGTTATTTTTTTTCTTTTAGATAGTATTCTATTAGATATTGTTCTGTTAGATAGTATTCCGTAAGATATTGTTCTGTTAGATATTGTTCTGTTAGATTTTTTTTCCGTTAGATATTGTTCTGTTAGATAGTATTCCGTTAGATATTGTTCTGTTAGATATTTTTCTGTTAGATAGTATTCTGTTGTTTTTTATCTTTTAGATAGTATTCTATTATATATTGTTCTGTTAGATAGTATTCCGTAAGATATTGTTCTGTTAGATATTGTTCTGTTAGATTTTGTTCTGTTAGATATTGTTCTGTTAGATATTGTTCCGTTAGATAGTATTCCGTTAGATATTGTTCTGTTAGATTTTGTTCTGTTAGATATTGTTTTGTTAGATAGTATTCCGTTAGATATTGTTCTGTTAGATATTGTTCCGTTAGATATTGTTCTGTTAGATATTGTTCCGTTAGATATTGTTCCGTTAGATATTGTTCTGTTAGATATTGTTCTGTTAGATAGTATTCCGTTAGATATTGTTCTGTTAGATATTGTTCTGTTAGATAGTATTCTGTTAGATATTGTTCAGTTAAGAAAACAGCTATCTCAATTCCCCTGATTTGTGAAACATTCTGGAACACATTGGAGAATTACAAGAACTAATATTTAGCACTTTCTTCCCAAAGTAATATATTACAGTAGTACCTCCTTGCAGTGTACATATCTCCTGTGGCCTAGCATACTTGTATTCGGTGACATAGCCGGACTATTGGTTAAGACATTTGTCTAGTGTTTGTGAAATTGCCGATTCGATTCCGTGCTGTGATGTCATGTTTAAATGCGTATTTTTTTCGACGATATCATATATTATCGCTTGATGTTACTATTTATCTACTGTAACTGCTGAAGTTACGATTTACCTACTGTAAATGCTGAAGTTACGATTTACCTACTATAAATGCTGGTTACGATTTACCTACTGTAGGTGCCGAAGTTACTATTTACCTACTGTAAGTGTTGAAATTACGATATACTAACTGTAAATGCTGAAGTTACGATTGCATACTGTAAGTGGCACTTTCGGCAGGCGACGTGCTGCTTTGTTCAAAACAGCGGAGTACGTATGTGAAATCTGAGTCCTTTTCAAAAGCAGTCCGCATACTTTCCTCGTCTTAGGGAATGTCCATAAATTACGTCAGAAATTAGGGGGAGCCCAAAAGGGTATTGAATAATAGCAACATTGGTTACCTTCACTGCATATCGTAAGAGACAACTGAGGAGATTATGTAGTGTTGATTATCCCATCCCATATTGGGTCAATGCATTTTCCATCTGTTTTATCGAAGACCACGTATCATTGCATTTTCCATCTGTTTTATCGAAGACCACGTATCATTGCATTTTCCATCTGTTTTATCGAAGACCACGTATTATTGCATTTTCCATCTGTTTTATCGAAGACCACGTATCATTGCATTTTCCATCTGTTTTATCGAAGACCACGTATCATTGCATTTTCCATCTGATGTCATCGTAGAGACCAAGTATGAAAGTAACATATAACACTTAATATATCTAGAAAGAAAGTGAAAATAGAAATTAGAAACACACTATGAATGCCTGCTATTATATTTCATGTATTACACAGGTATACTTTCAACGTGTTCTCTCATCCAAGACGGCCCTTAAAGCTCAAATACTTTCCTATATCGCTGCCATTGGATGTATCGTTATGGCAACACCAGCGGCACTTCTTGGCGCTGTTGCAGCATCTACTGGTGAGTATGTAGTTTATCACTAAAACCACGGGTAAGCAAGACATCTTTTCGTCCAGTCTCCTTTCATATCCAGAAGACTCTAAATATGATCTATTCAGAATCAGTACTATCAAGACAAGTTGCTGCTCTGAGGGAGTGAGGGGCAGTCAATATGGGGGACATATTGTCTGTGTCATGTGACGTATTCCTTCCAGAACGTTGTCTTCCCAATGAACTCTCTGAACCTCTCTCTGTCTTGGGCGATGTGGCTCGCATTTTCTAGCGATGTATTCATGTTATCTTTAATGTCGTCAGTCTATCATCTTCTTGGTCTGCCCTTTCTCGTCATCCCAGGTACTCTTCCCTCCATTATTTGTCTTTCTAAACAGTTGTGTCTCTTTATATGACCAAACCGGTGTGGTTTTCTTTTGTTATTGTGTTTAGTAACTAACACACTGGAATCTTCAATGTGTTTATAATATCTGAGTTTCTGATTTTTTCCTTCCATGATATTCGAAGTATCTTTCTGTAGCATTTCAGCTCGAAGTCATTTATCTTCTTTGCCGCTGTTTTACTTAGAGTCCATGTTTCACAGCCGTATGTTGCAACTGGAAAAATAAAAGTTCGTAACATTAGCAATTTCGTTTCTATTTTGTTTTTCAATATGTTCTTCAGCCGTGTTATTTTGTAATATGCCATTGTCAATCTCTTTCTTATTTCTGCCATGCAGTCTCCTGCACCGTTGATGTTTGCTCCTAAGTATTCAAATTTATCCACACATTCTATCTCGGTATTGTCTATTCTGATTTTTGGTTGTTGTGTTGTTATATCTGTTGACATGATTTTTGTTTTCTGCGTGTTTAAATACAAGTTTTGTGCTTCGCTATATTTCTTTGTGTTCTTGATTAGTTGTTCCAATCCCTTTATATCATTTGAAAGAAGCACTGTGTAGTCTGTGTAGCGTAGTGCCGGGATTTAGAATCCACCTATGTTTAAAGCGTGGTAGTCAGCACATATTGTCTACAATGGTATTATCATTACAAAGTCATAGAGCATATCTTCTAAGTATACACATAGATTCGTTCGGAGTAGAAAACGTGTTCTCTAAAAATTGAATGTCACTGGAAATATTCGTTTTCTGAACATGACATAATTTTCTGGAGAAATATGCCTTAACAGTTCACATATAAAAGCAAAGTTTCATGACGCTTAATTTCTGGGATCAGAACAAACAAAACAAGTATTCTTCCGTAGCAGTTGTGTAGAAGGGAAATAACACAAAGATTATTGCTGCCTTGGACAAAGGTGCAGTTCTTTCTCTTTGTTTAAAATGAGACCGACGTACATTTATTAGACAAATTTTCTTGTAACTTGCCAAGACACTATATTGCGAAAAATTGGTTGCTGAATTGATACACACAGGAGGAGAACCCAGCGTCCAAGTCTGTCATGTCCTCTGTGTTAAGATGAGGAGAAATGAAATTTCTGAAAGATTGGAAAAGATTGGTCAAAAGATTGGAAAAGTTCAGTATATACATACATAACTCCCAAAGACGGACACCTTGGTACTCTGCACACATTACAGAACAATCGCGCTGATCAGTCATGTCAGCAAAATACTTCTCAAGATAATCATGAAAAGAATGCAAAAAATATAGGCAAAGAAATCAATATAGTTCAGGCATGTTTTAGATAGAAAACATATACTAGAAAAACATCTTCAACATGATAAATAGAGCAATGCAGAAAGTACACTGGCACATATACACCTGTTTTATAGACAACTCAAAGTCATTTGATTGCGTAACACACCAATAATTATGAACTATAATGTAAAGCATGAACTTCCCACACCACATCTTATATCGATCGGTAAAATCATTATCAGGAGCAGCAAGCTTTTAGGTATTAGGTATGTCGATTATCCTCTTCGCACACCGGACAAATCCATAGGTGCTCAGATCTCCGCTTCAGTAAATCTCTCAGGGTATACCGGCTGATGGTTCCGGTTCTATGTTGGTTCACTGCTCTTTTTGAAATCTTTGTCAGGGGTTCTCTACGGGCTACACCCATCCTCACTCCCAATTCGCGCATTCTCGATATTGACTCATGCTCATTCACCTCAAAATCCTCTGATCGTGAGGACTCACGAAGAGCAATGAGTATGTCTGCTCGGTCCAAAAGCAGCAAGCTTTTGTCCGCCTTGAGGGAGAAACATCTGAATGATATGAAGAACAAAAGGAGTTACACATTGATGCATCTTCTAAAATTGCTCAACATATAAACATATGAGTTGTTTGGTTGGTTGGTTCCTGATCCAGCGGTCTATGGGCTCATGCACTTTGACCCAAAACATATGAGTTGGTTGGTTGGTTGGTTGGTTGATTGGTTGATTGGTTGGTTGGTTGGTTGCTGATCCAGCGGTCTATGGGCTCATGCCCTTTGACCCAAAACATATGAGTTGGTTGGTTGGTTGGTTGATTGGTTGGTTGATTGGTTGGTTGGTTGGTTGCTGATCCAGCGGTCTATGGGCTCATTTTCTTTGACCCAAAACATGAGTTGGTTGGTTGGTTGGTTGATTGGTTGCTGATCCAGCGGTCTATGGGCTCATGCACTTTGACCCAAAACATATGAGTTCAACTACCAAATAGCATGCACAATGTATGAGAAGACCCACGTTATAAACAGTTTCAACCTCTTAATATCGGAGAATATGAGATCCCAGAAATTAGGTATACTGGAGGCACCGTTCCAATATCAAGGAGCCTCACACGTTTAGAACACGTGATTATGTCAGTCAAACATCATAGCGAGGCACAAAATCTTTTCCTCAATGCAAAAAAAAAAAGAAATTAACAGAAATCAATTTACACCTACAATAATCATTGACAAAGAACAACTAGAAAGAAAGTGTCAACAACTTTGATTATCTCTGGTCAACAATTAACACCACAGGAGATTTCTCAGCGGAGATCAGAAAGAGATTATTAATGACCCTACCCACACAAAAAACACATCACAAATGAAAAGTCTAAGGCAAGGGACGAGCAGAAAAGCAAAGTTACAGCTTTATCATCATCAGGTGCCATGCCGGGTGGCGTAGGCGGTCATGGCTCTCCACAGCTCTCTGTCCACAGTATTATGTATCAAAGTCGTTGTTGTTTCCTTGCCGTGCCAGGTTGTCAAACTGTCTAATATTTTCTCACGTTGTCACCCTCTGTATCTGGTGCCTTCAATCTTGCCTGTTGTGATTATGTTCTCTAAACCTGCCTGTCTCATGAAGTGGCCACAAAAAAAAGAAGATTGCCTTTTTCTTATATTGTTGATTAAGGTCAGTTTTGCATTTAACTCTTTCAACACCTCTACATTAGTTTTTCTGGCAGTCCATGGTATTCTCAGCATTCTTCTGTAGAACCACATCTCTGTTGCCTACAATCTCCCACTTTCCAGTTTGTTTGTTGTCCAAGACTCGCACCCATATGTTAGTATAGGGGTTAAATAAAGCTGCAGAACTCTCTTTCTCACCTCTAATGACAAGGTATTAGTACACAGTATATTTTTCATTTTTCTGAATGTTGTTTTTGTCTGTCCTATTCTGCATCTTATTTCTGTTGAACTTCTTCCATCTGCTGTAATCATTGTACCTAGATATTTGAATTAGTGGACCTGTTTTAATACTATATCATTCACTATGATCTTGCAAGCTTTATAGAAGCTATATGTTTCCATTGACAATATATGTTTGTGAGGCGTGCCTAATGACATCCGCAATGAAAAAGAAAATATCAGCATTCGAAATGACATTTTATATAAAGTTTCTAAGAATATCATGGACAGAAATACGAACCAACGCAGATGTTCACAAATACCTCAGCATAAAGGAATTAAGACTCCTCAAAATCATCACAAACTGCATATTTTGAACATATAAAAAGACTGGAAAGTGGGAGATTGGAGGCAACAGAGATGTGGTTCTACAGAAGAATGCTGAGAATACCATGGACTACCAGAAAAACTAATGTAGAGGTGTTGAAAGAGTTAAATGCGAAACGGACCTTAATCAACAATATAAGAAAAAGGCAATCTTCTTTTTTTTCCACTTCATGAGACGGCAAGGAAACAACAACGACTTTGATCAATAATACTGTGGACAGAGATCTGTGGAGAGCCATGACCGCCTACGCCAGCCGGCATGGCACCTGATGATGATGATCATGATAAATACACACTGGTTTAGAAAGATTAATCATGGAAAGAAAAATTACAGGTAAGAGAAAAAAAGGTAGACCAAGACTATAATTGACACAGGATCAGGATACAGAAGACATTCAGAACACGACACTGAAAGAGGATGAGCAGCTTGCAAAGAGCTGAGAGGCTTGCAGGATGAAGTGTGTAAAACATTCGTTCTGTAAACGACACATCACATAGAATAATGCATAGTAATATATTAATTTAGTTAGTAGTAATATATTTTATAGTACTAGTAATTTAGTTAGTGTAGCATATATTAATTTAGTATGTAGAAATATTTTATTTTAGTTACTATATGTTATTTTCGTGATCGCTGCAGTCTTGTTGCTAACAAGCTTGCTTTCTATCACAGGGTTACAGTGTGCCATGTTCAAAATCACGTATTGTCCGGACACACAAAATAGTAATATTCGTGATTTCTCGCCTGACACGACCACTCATGCAGTCGACTCATCTGTAAATGGGTACCTGGGGCATTACCTAGGGGAGGTAACCACAACAGGGAAGAGTAAATGGCCATCCAAACTATAATTGCTGCGGCTTAGTACATGAAGAGTTATCTTCATCCCCGACGGCAGGTTGCTGCCATGGGACCTACCTTAAACTTTTAATTTATTATTTTAGTTGGAAGTAATATATTAATTTAGCTACTAGTGTTCCATTATTATGATATATATTTTATCATTAAGTGAACTTGAATCTTGCCATTTATATACTTCATATTTCTGTGACATCTATATTTTCAGACTGGAACAAAACTGCTTGGACTGGACCTGTTCCGATTCCAAAAAAAGATTATTCATTGATTTTACCAATGACGTTACAATATCTATGTCCACCAGCCATTACCTTTCTTGGACTTGGAGCTCTGTCAGCGGCTGTCATGTCATCTGCAGATTCTTCCATCTTATCAGCTGCGTCTATGTTTGCCAGGAATATATATAGATCTTTGTTCAGACATGCAGTGAGTCTACCATTTGTTTCCAATATTTGCATTTTCTTCTGTCTTTATTCTCGGATCTACTAATTAGAAGATGTAGTATTGTTCTCTGGCCTACTAGTTAGGTGGAGTAGTATTGTGCTCTGGCCTACTAGTTAGGTGGAGTAGTATTGTTCTCTGGCCTACTAGTTTGGTGGAGTAGTGCATAGAAAGGGATTCCTTGTGTCATAACACAAGATTTATAGCTTCACCCCGATATTTGTGCATTTCATCCTGACACATCATATTTCAGCATTGGGTCCTACTAGCATTGATTACCGCTGAAGTAGACAATGCAACGCCATTTTTGGAAAAGTCATTTCAATCTACCTATTTATAAACCCATAACCCGTCAAGTTCGTAGGGGTACCACATTGAATGAATCCGCACACAGAGTCCATCTGAGATTTCTATCTTCAACGATGCGGACAAGTGACGACAAAATCTTGTCTTGTTAAATCCTTGATGTTGTCTGTCCTTGCTTTTTTTTTTTTTTTTTGCCTTCTTGTGTCTCCCGCATTTGACGGTTCCCTGCAGTATTGTTTGTGACAAAGAATCATGTCGGCATACTTGTATAGATATTAACTACATCTAATCAAGTTTGTGGGTAGTATAGATAGTAATTATATCTGCACAATTCTGTAAGTTGCTCAGATAATTCTGTAACACTTGGCGGGTTATACACACATAATGTTCTACACTTATGTAAATTTACAGATATTATCAACGCCTGAACGTTTGTAGATAGTTCAGATATTAACTACATCTTTTAACGTGTTTATACTGTTCAGATATTAACTAAATCTTTAGATGTGTGAATGATGTTCAGATATTAACTACATCTTTAGATGTGTGAATGATGTTCAGATATTAACTACATCTTAAGATGTGTGAATGATGTTCAGATATTTATATCTCCACACGTTTGAAAATTGTTTAGATATTAATTACAAGGATGGAGATAGTGCAACGATTTACTGAATATCCACACGGATGTAGATAGTGTAAATATGACTGCATCTCCACACGGATGTAAATATAAATATATATATATATACACTGATGGATCTGTAATTAGGCATGTACGCAGTGCTTGGGCCTTTACAGCTCAGTGCGCAGGTAAAACGATCAAGGAGGAAAATGGTGCCTTTGCGGTCACTACGAGTAGTATGACCATGGAGACTATGGCGGTGACCAAGGCATTTGAGTGGCTACGCACACAGAAGGTAACGCAGGTCTGCATCGTGAGTGACTCTGAGTATGATTAAGAAGGTACAAGTGGGTATCGTTCGCGAACAGTGGATTGAGGCCTTCAGAAAAGCGAGCTTGAAAGTGGTTACATTTATTTTCGTGCCGGGACATGTGGATGTTCGAGGCAATGAAAGAGCGGATCAACTGGCATCGTGCACGATTGTGGCACAGGGCGATGGGGCAATGGATCGCGCTGACGTTTTGAACTCCTTAAGAGATATAACACGCGAGAGTGAGACTAATGTGGATGATGATTCCTTTTCAATGGCTAGGATTAAAGATCAGGGATTGAAATGCGGTGTAGCTAGAGGTGAACATTTTGGAGGGCGCAGAAGAATGATGGTCAACCAGCATAGGACCGGTACTGTTAGCAGAAGTGTGATGGCGGATACACTCAAGGAGAGATCGGAGCAACTATGGATGTGTCCAGTTTGCAGTGATGATGATCCGACGACTAACTAACTAACGGATGTAAATACTGGCTGAATCTACACAATGATGTAAAACGTGTAGATATTTACTACATCTCCACCATAATGTAGATAGTGTAGATATTTGTTGCATCTCCACCATAATGTAGATAGTGTAGATATTTGTTGCATCTCCACCATAATCTAGATAGTGTAGATATTTACTACATCTCCACCATAATGTAGATAGTGTAGATATTTGTTACATCTCCACCATAATGTAGATAGTGTAGATATTTATTTCATCTACATAATTGACATAGAACTGTAGCACTATTAACATTCATTGTAGTGAAGAAATCAGACATATCTACTCAAGTTTGTCATTTATGTATTGGTATTTACTGAATTAAAACCTCTACTTATCGAGGTACACCATTGCAATCTAAGACCAGATTCTATTTTGGGCATATCGAGGCACGTTGTCTTTTATTTGTGTGTCTGGAACGAAATTGCACTATAATGCGTGCAATATTGCGAAACGACATTCAATGTGCCAGGCGTCTTTGATAAGTGTTTCTCTGTTCAAGTTTCTGTTGTATTATCCTGTCTAAAATGAATTCATTCATTCATTCATTTTCCTTTTGCGCTGAAGTTAGCGCATAGGGCAGAGGTCAGATCTCTCCAATTCTGTCTGTTCAAAGCTATTCTGTGCAGTTCTTGAATAGTATGAATATTGCTAAAAGGATTAGACGCCCTTAAAATGACGATTGAAAAGCATAAAAAGAACTGTTTGAAATATACTCTTAGATCTTAGATTTTAAAATATATAAAAACAAAAAAAATAACATAAACAAGATAACAAACACCATATAACAGCACGCTTATATCTTTTGGTGCTGTCAGACAACTTTCTAAATTTATATTTCAATATGACATTCAATACAAGGTAACTGCGTGAAACGTAACAACAATTAGACTTACGTAAAACACAGGTTTATATATCGCTTCAATGAGACACGACAGACTATAGCTAAAACTAGTAGGTAATGACATATATTTACGTTTTTATGTACTTTCTGACGTTCCGGCATCTCATTTCCATATCTATGTTGGATGTTGTGATAATTTTTCCATTCGTCGTCATTTGATGTTTTGTTTGTCTTGATAAAGACCTTTTGGTTGTGATTTGTGTATTGTAATTTTTATGATTTCTTGTGTGCGCATCATTACCAACTAGCTTTAGCTATAGTCTGTCGTGTCTCATTGAAGCGATATATAAACCTGTGTTTTACGTAAGTCTCATCATCATCATCAAGTGCCGTCTCCGCAACGAAGGTTGGCTGCAACGTATCTCCAACATCTCCTGTCTCTTGTCTTGGTGGTGCACTCTGCTAGACTGTAACCTGTCCATCGTGTAATGTTACTCTCCCACTTGTATCTCTGCCTACCTCTTGCTCGCTTCCCTTTGACTTTACCCTCAAGTAAGGTCTTCAATAGGGTGTCATGTCTTTTAATGTGTCCAAAGACACATTAAATTTAATCAAATTAAATTTTAGACACATTAAATTTTAGACACGTAAGTCTAAATTTAGATTATCTTTTGTGATCTAATAATAAATTGTTTAATTAACTGTAAATCTTTCTCTTGTCACATCATGACCAAGAATTATATCTTTGCTGTATGAAATATTATTAGATTGGTAATCTACTCAAGTGTGGTAGTAACTATAATTTTGTTTGTTTTCAATTTCCCAGGCCTCGGAGAGAGAAGTCATCTGGGTGATGCGTGGCGCCATTTTCGGTGTTTCAGCTCTTGCACTGGCCATGGCTCTGTGTGTTGATTCCATCTACACCCTCTGGATCCTCTGCGCTGACCTTGTCTATGTTATCCTTTTCCCTCAGCTCATCGCAGTCATTTATATTAAGAAATCCAACACCTACGGTTCCTTGGCTGGATACATCTTTGGAATGTTTTTCAGGATTTCTGGAGGAGAGCCAGCAATCGATCTTCCAGCCCTGATTAAGTATCCTTTATATAATTCAGAAACAGAACACCAAGGTTTCCCGTATAAAACTCTAGCTATGCTGATTACCTTGGCGTCCCTTGTGAGTATATCATACCTAACACACTACCTGTTCGAGACTGGGATGTTGCCTAAAAGGTTCGATATTTTTATGTGCATTGTCAATATTCCAGATGAACAAATGATCCTTGCCTCCAGGGAAAGCTTAGACGAAAGAACCAAGTTTGGTCTGTATGGAAGAGAAAATGGGGGAAAAGTCAATCCTGCCTTGAAGTTCTCCAACGATGATTTGATTACAACCGGTGAGGGAGACTCAGACAGTGAGTTTTCTAGAGATGGAAAGTCAGGCTTCATAAAATAACCTTTAATCAATAGTTGTAGAAGCTATGAAAGCTGTCGTTTTCATGTATTGGATATATATATATATATATATATATATATATATATATATATATATATATATATATATATATATATATATATATATATATAGTTTATTATAAATGGTTGAAAGATGTGCATATTGTGAAAGTTACCATTTTTTATCATTTGCACAATTACGTTTAGAGAATATTTTGTATTAATCAGTTAGGCCCTATACAGAAATGTAGGTGTTTCTATTGGAAATAATGTTGACTTTTATATTGGAAACATTTCATCAGAAGAAAGAGACACTCAGGGCCGTAGATATGATTCCCGAAGGGAGAGGTTTTATCTCAAAAATAATTACAAATTAATGTCATTTGTACATTTTCGTGTATCAAGTCTAATTTTTGGCGAAAATTTGCTGACCTTTTTTTGCTAAAAAGTTGCTACGGTAGGGGATTTTGGGGGTTTTCGCCCGCCTTTTAGTCAAGTTTCTAGTACCAAAAGTCATGTTCTGATTTTCTTGGTGGGGGAATAATTTGAAAACTCTTATCTAAGGACCAGGGGACACTACAAAATAAAGATAAATTTACAACTTGCATTTCCGTTTAAGAGATCGGTCTCACATTTGTATTTGCTTTTGTTGTCATTCCACTGAAGGGCTCTAGGAGTGACCTGATTGCGGTATAGAAGACCTGTTCGCTAAATTACGTTGGACCCCATTCGTTACATCTATCTATTCGCTGAAACCTTTTTTTTGCCTTTCAGCGTCAGTGGTAGATGAGTTTTCTGGAGAGGGCCCCCGTGTGTGCTGAGTATATTGTGGAATTTGTCGCCTATTTTATTTCAGTGGTCAATAGTTTTCGTGGTCGGCCTCTAGGTCTGCTTTCACTGTATTTGTGTAACATAGCTTGCGGTGGTATGGTGTGTGATGCAGTGGCGTATCCTGGGGTGTGAAAGAGAGCATGCAACTTTTAAAAAATGATAATTTTCTACTCACCCAGTTATTTGAAGTTCAGTTCTATTCTGCGGCTCTTTCTGCTAAAGTCCTCTGTTACTTTGTTATAAAAGTCATCATTGCCTTTCATCTCTACAAGAAGGTCTTTTTCAATTGACATCATTGATAGAGCAGAAAGACGACATTGCCCCTGCGAGTTCCTTATGACATTTTTAATGCGTTTTAATGCAGAAAACGAACGTTCCACTGAAGACGACGATGCAGGAATTGTCAATATTAAAATAACTTACATAATGATTCCGAACCACAAAGCCAAACGACTTTCTTATATAAATCATTGTTAAATGAACGGACACATTTTGTTCCTTCTCGTTTCAAACTGCTTAACGCAGGAATCGGTCTGCCCATTTTTACCAAGTCCAATTTTTCATTAAATGTTCGCGATTGAAACGGTCGCTCAAATAAATCTACAACAACATCATTAATAGAATCAGCCATAATAACAAATTGAAATTGAAACCACATCGCTGTGTAAATGTGCGTGTGTGTTGAGTAAGATCACGTGACGTGTACCAAAAGTTACCGGAAATGGCTTACTAAACAAGTGTGTGTGTATGCAATCAAGATTATAATTGCTTGCATTGTTATCATTAGTTTAACATTCAAATAAAAGTACTAGAACATAGAAATTGCACTGTTTCACACCAGTAAATAAATGTTCATCAATCAATTTATTATGTGCCAGTGCTAAATTGTTATAATAGTGATTGAATCATAAAATGTATTAATTTTTTTTTCATCGCAAGCTTACTCTGGAGACAAGGTTATAAAAAAACACACAGTATATCACTGCGCTTATATGTAAAGGGACTATTTTAACGAAAGCAAAAACAAAATTGCTTCAGTGCGGCCACTATACTTTCATATGTGTTGCCAGCACTAATTTTCGGAAAAATTCAGATTTGTGAGAAAAATATTTTAAAATATATTTTTGAGCAATGCTGCAAGGGCTAAGTTTGGATGGGGGATAGATCACTGACTGGTTTATCATTTTCGCAACTCTTGAAGGCATGCAATGCTTGCCTTGCTTATGCTTAGCATACGCCACTGGTGTGATGGTAGTCTGCTGATGTATGCAAATCATTTGATCTGTTGTCTCTTTGTGTATTCTAAGATTGGGGTTGTGCCTGTTCGTTACATGTTGTGATTAATGTTTGGTTTTCAGTTGGCTACTATTTATATACTTGGAATCGCGTGTCAAAATTAGCCGAGGCGATTCCAAGTATATAAATAGTAAGCAACTGGAATTCAAACAATAATAAAAATATATAATTTAAAACATGGGTCCAACTTAATTTAGCGAACAGGTCTTCTATAACTACCGGCGGTCTCGCTCAAGGGATCTTCATGGCGTAATGAATAAGCTATACATCTTGTATTCCAGAGATCATGGGGTTTGATGTTTTTTTCTACAAATGATTACTATGGAGAGCTCTGGGGAGTATAGACTTAGCTATGGAGTTTAATATTATGAACATTGGTCTAGGCAAGCGGTATACTGTTTTGTTGAGAGGGACGGAGTACATTTGAGTGAACCAGCATACTGTGGAGTCAACCCTCTATGATATGTGTTGTTTTTCTGGCACTCCACTTGAATACAATCTCAAACGACATTTGAAATTAATCAAACTTTTCAATCTTTTATGCATTTAAATAATTATTTTTCTGCCAATACAAATCACTAAGTTACAAAACTTTACAATCTTCTAGTCAAATTCGTTCCACAAATGATATTATGTAACATATTATTTATGCGATTGTTTTCAGAATTGTAGTTGAATATTTTGCAATAGGTTATTTTATATCCAATTATTTAAAATTAGTTGCGTTATTTTGAAACAAGTTATTTTGTACCAAATCATACAAATGTATGGCCACAATATTGTTCAAACAAGTTGGTATACCAATTTTTTAGCGTTATTTTTATTAGATGTCACATTATTTTTAGCGTTATTTTGTGCATTGTTATTCAATACAGATATTTACACACAAAAAAAAACAATAATTCTTGGATAAATCTGTACCTTTATATATTGGTCATAGTCTGACATATTGATTTTGATTGGACATGCTGATACTGTTTTTTAGTTTCCTCGTAGGAATCTTACAATATTGTGTTTTATTTCATGTCATTTTGGAATTGTTAGCATAGTTTGAGAAAATTCGTGGTTACATTGAACTCTGATGTCGTGTTACTGTTTATATATGTGTATGGTGTGCTATGTCATGTCATATACAGAAATATACGTGCAATGTTAGAAAGATATGGTAAGAAATGGTAGCACAGTGTTACGTGCTTAGTGTGGTACTCTCGCAAGATGGCGCAGGAATGATAATACACTTAATGGTGTGTGAAGAATGGTAGTACAGTTAATGGTGTGTGAAGAATGGTAATACAGATTTACGTGATATTGGTGTTACTCTCAGCAGGCGACGTGCCGCTTCAAAAAGAGGGATATATGAGGAAGCCCGAATACAAAGAAATCATTCCTCATCGCCTTTTGATCCTCTTTTTCTGTGTATGAGTGTGTGTTATTTGGATATTGCTTTGATGATTTCTGAATAATTACTAAAGTTACAGATGTGTGTGACTGTTGGTACGACGGTTATTTGATGTGTGGAGTGTTGGTGTCATGGTTATTTGATGCGTGAAGTGTTCATGTCACGGTTTACTTGATGCGTGGAGTGTTCATGTCACGGTTTATTTGATGCGTGAAGTGTTCATGCCACGGTTTATTGGATGCGTGAAGTGTTCATGTCACGGTTTATTTGATGCGTGGAGTGTTCATGTCACGGTTTATTGCGTGAAGTGTTCATGTCACGGTTTATTTGATGCGTGAAGTGTTCATGCCACGGTTTATTGGATGCGTGAAGTGTTCATGTCACGGTTTATTTGATGCGTGAAGTGTTCATGTCACGGTTTATTTGATGCGTGGAGTGTTCATGTCACGGTTTATTTGATGCGTGAAGTGTTCATGCCACGGTTTATTGGATGCGTGAAGTGTTCATGTCACGGTTTATTTGATGCGTGAAGTGTTTATGTCACGGTTTATTTGATGCGTGGAGTGATAGTGTCAGGATTATGTTGCGTATGAAATGTTGGTGTCGCCATTATTTGATGTGTTACGTACTAGTAACTTAGTAACTTAGTGTTAACTTAGTAACACACCCGTGCATGCGTGTGCAGTTTGTGACATCGATAATTTTATTCTTAATTTATAAACCAGTTATTAAAGTTCGATAAGAACTAATCTAAATAGTAGTAGCAGAGAAAACAAGACAAATCCGATGCTATCCCCGAATTCCCCCGCTTGATATGAATTTTACCGCCTTAAGGGTTGTTAAGTATCAGTAACACTGGTTTGATAAAAGGAGATACTCGTGTACGGATCCATCGGAAGTTTCCAGGAATATCACCCAAAGGCAGTGCTTTTCTTAAAAAACAAGAAGTCATAAATGATGGATGTAAGAAAAAATAAGTAATCACTTTGTTGTCGTGACAACTTTAGAGGTAATCTGCAGCGGACGTTCAATATACTATGTTTCTTGCTGCCCTGGTGGACACTCATACGGATTGTGTCCATCTCATGATGTTTCCCTCCAACTTACATAGTTGCCTTTCCCCTTCTTGCTGTCCCTCAAATAAAGTCTTCAATAAGGTGTCATGTCTTTTAATACATGTATCAACATACTTTATTTGTTTGATTTGTATTTCTTTTAATAATTGTTTTTCCTAGCACTGTTGTCAGAACATCTTTATTATATTTGCATGAAATTCTCGATATTAATTATACTTTCTATGTGTTCATTCCCTATGTAATTGTATACTTTATAATTCGCATTTTTAGTTTATGTGTGGTTTATTTGGATATTAATAGTTTTCTCGTGTCATTTACAGTACTTTTAGTCATTCCTCTTTTTCATTTGTCTGTTTCGTTTCTGATCTAGCAGTCCATTGCCTCATTCCCTTTGACCCAATGCCATTGTGTGATACATGCATGTGTTTGTGAGATGTTGTTTTGCTCCATATAAGATGATCCATTAATTTGATTTCAGCAACTTCTGTTTCACATGTACAAATATTGCAACTATATATTGTGTGTGATGGCATGCCATGACTCCGCAATTAAATTGGATTAAAGTAAGGGTGAGTTGCACAATGTAGCCAATCTCACTTTCTCGCCCCTAAACACATAGGCTGAGATGCAAGGCAAAGTCAAGACGACAGAATGTTCATGTGGGTGTAATAGATGGTCATGGTGCCTTTATGTCTCTAAGTACTCGAAATGTTCTACAATGCCTAATGGGTAACGCATTTCTGCCGTTTCTTATTTAGCTAATAAGGAGAGTGTGTTCATTTGCGCAGTTCACACCATCCATGCTTTACATGAATGGGAAGACCTTGGGACCTATATGACTAACGACACTACATGCCCTCACAGATTTAAAACCGCCATGGCGGTATAGAATTGTGGTAGCATGCTGGCAAGTGTTATGATCCACAAGTGGGGACTCGGTATAATCCACGTAGAAGGGACTACAATCTAACTTCTCTATAACATCTGCACTGATTTGAAATTATATGTAATTTTATGACGTCACTACTAACTGCGGGGTGAGTCCTGGATACAAAATGGTTAGCGTAATCACAAGAATATTAGAGATGTAGTAAGTCTGTTACAGTCACGAGGACTGCTGCCGGATGCAAAGATATGCGCACCACCAACTGAAAGTCGGCCACCAAACCTCCCTCCTAAAAATATCTCGAAATCAAACCAATGATGGGTAATTATAGATAAGGAAAATAGTCGCACAAAAATATTTTCTACCCCCCATTACATTTATTTCGTTTCGCATTCTACAAAAGAATTGTCCCGTCTGACGAGACTGTACCAAAGATGGAATATATATATATATATAGTGTAGTCTTTCTATGATGTATGCAATAGGCAACATTAGGAAGATATCATTTTACATGACCTAGCTTAGCTATTATGACTTGTTTTATCGAGATATTCATAATGGAATATTTAATGTACCTCTGTATGTGTGTGTAGGTTCACCACTATATATATATATATATATATATATATATACTATATATAATATATATATATATATATAATATATATATATATATATATATATGCATACGTACATAATAATTATGACTGTTCATTGTTATCACTCGTTGTTGGTGTCGCTATGTGGTCAGAAAACTAGTTCAAATATAGTGTGCGTCTGCGGTAAAAGACCTGCGGACTAAAATGGGAATCACCCTTCTAGCATGACACATTTGGCTTCTCCTGTGAGGTTTATTCATCATCATTAAGTGCCGTCTCCGCAACGAAGGTTGGCTGCAACGTATCTCCAACATCTCCTGTCTCTTGTCTTGGTGGTGCACTCTGCTAGACTGTAACCTGTCCATCGTGTAATGTTACTCTCCCACTTGTATCTCTGCCTACCTCTTGCTCGCTTCCCTTTGACTTTACCCTCAAGTAAGGTCTTCAATAAGGTGTCATGTCTTTTAATGTGTCCAAAGTATTTTATTTGCCTGATCTTTATTTCTCTTAGTAGTTCTTTCTTCATATTAAGTGTCTTTAGCACCTCTTTATTTGTTTTCTTCTCTTTCCATGATGTTCTCCCTATTTTTCTATATACCCACATCTCAAAGGCATCAATTTTGTCTTCTAATTGTTTATTTAGTGTCCATGTTTCTGAGCTATACATTAATATGGAATAGATGTAGCATTTTATAATTATTATTGCCTATAGACAAATAAGTATAGACGTACACACAACAATGACGAATGAAACTCAGGAAAAAAATATCAAACACGTCACTTTAGAATGATGAACCAGCAAGACTGTATAATTGGCGAAAGGGACAGTCCGAGACATATGTCACCACAAATCGATGACTCAGATGTTTATAGTTTTTACATTATCACATAATATGTCATGTGACATGGCAGAGAGATAGAGAGAATGAAAATATATAAATATTTCAGCAGTACATCTGAATTATGTAAATATGTTTCTCAATATCCTGCAGTTTCGTTAAGAAATATTCCAGAAATATTTTATCTTGACTGTAAATATAACATTCTTTGTTGTAGAATTTTTTTTACAATTTATTTTATTTTCATCATTTGTTGCACAATATGTCTGGAAAGGAAAATTAGTTAGTGTTGACATTTACTGTACACTTGTTTAGAGAGTATGCTTTTTATGCTTTTTTGCAAACGTGTGTACGTAACTATTTCCTGTGGCACTCAATATACATGTATATTTAACATGTGTATTTGTGATATCAAAACTTTAACATTTGGTAACCATCCGGAGAGATCAAGAGGAGAAGAGACTGAGGAATAAAAAGAGAGAAGTAGTTAGATGGGTTGTCACTGTGGCACAAGAGAATGTCACCAACTGTAAATAATAACACAAGAGACAGAGAGTTGTGGAGAAACATGATCGCCTGTGCCACTTGTTATGGCACTCGATTAAATGGTGTATGAGTGCAATTTGTAATATATTATTTTTGCATTCGTATCTGTTTGAGTACTATACATAAATGATCGTCTAGGTCTTTGTTTATATGTGTAATTGAAACAGCTAGGCCCAGTTGTTTCTGGTTTAATATGTTTACCGTACAAAATATATTTACTTATTAATGTATCATTCATTTCCACAACGTCCTAATTTGACGTACTTTCTTTGCTTTTTGTTTGCTCTGCTGTGTTGCTTTGAATCTGTGAGAGTAATTAGTGAGCTCTGCGCCCTTAGTTATCTAATAAGGGCATATGATAGTTAGTGGGCCCTACGATACTAGGCATCTAATAAGGGCATATGATAGTTAGTGGGCCCTACGATACTAGGCATCTAATAAGGGCATATGATAGTTAGTGGGCCCTACGATACTAGGCATCTAATAAGGGCATATGATAGTTAGTGGGCCCTACGATCCTAGGCATCTAATAAGGGCATATGATAGTTAGTGGGCCCTACGATACTAGGCATCTAATAAGGGCATATGATAGTTAGTGGGCCCTACGATACTAGGCATCTAATAAGGGCATATGATAGTTATTGGGCCCTACGATACTAGGCATCTAATAAGGGCATATGATAGTTAGTGGGCCCTACGATACTAGGCATCTAATAAGGGCATATGATAGTTAGTGGGCCCTACGATACTAGGCATCTAATAAGGGCATATGATAGTTAGTGGGCCCTACGATACTAGGCATCTAATAAGGGCATATGATAGTTAGTGGGCCCTACGATACTAGGCATCTAATAAGGGCATATGATAGTTATTGGGCCCTACGATACTAGGCATCTAATAAGGGCATATGATAGTTATTGGGCCCTACGATACTAGGCATCTAATAAGGGCATATGATAGTTAGTGGGCCCTACAATACTAGGCATCTAATAAGGGCATATGATAGTTAGTGGGCCCTACGATACTAGGCATCTAATAAGGGCATATGATAGTTATTGGGCCCTACGATACTAGGCATCTAATAAGGGCATATGATAGTTAGTGGGCCCTACGATACTAGGCATCTAATAAGGGCATATGATAGTTATTGGGCCCTACGATACTAGGCATCTAATAAGGGCATATGATAGTTATTGGGCCCTACGATACTAGGCATCTAATAAGGGCATATGATAGTTATTGGGCCCTACGATACTAGGCATCTAATAAGGGCATATGATAGTTAGTGGGCCCTACGATACTAGGCATCTAATAAGGGCATATGATAGTTATTGGGCCCTACGATACTAGGCATCTAATAAGGGCATATGATAGTTAGTGGGCCCTACGATCCTAGGCATCTAATAAGGGCATATGATAGTTAGTGGGCCCTACGATACTAGGCATCTAATAAGGGCATATGATAGTTAGTGGGCACTACAATCTTAGGCATCTAATAAGGGCATATGATAGTTAGTGGGCCCTACTATCCTAGGCATCTAATAAGGGCATATGATAGTTAGTGGGCCCTACTATCCTAGGCATCTAATAAGGGCATATGATAGTTAGTGGGCCCTACGATACTAGGCATCTAATAAGGACATATGATAGTTAGTGGGACCTACGATCCTAGGCATCTAATAAGGGCATATGATAGTTAGTGGGCCCTACGATCCTAGGCATCTAATAAGAGTCCATGTTCTGCCCATACATTTAAAATCTGCGTGTGGAGGAAATCTTTAATGTGGTGGACCGCGTACAGGAATCCAACCTATTGGCAGAAAAGCGCCACACAGCAAACGTCATATAGCGATGTTAGCAAAGTCAGGCAGAAATGTACCTTGGTGATCTAATGCACATCACACATACTCAGTCATCTTAATGACTGAATATGTCTGAACACTGAGACCGTGTGCGAAGGGACAAGAACATGAATTTGACGACATTGCGCAGCTCTCCCTCACTATAATCCAATTCACATTTCGCAGCTCGCTCTCTCGCTATAATTCAATTCTCATCTCGAAACTCGTGGCATCATACGCATACTCATATTCATCACAAAGTCCTGCGACGATGGACGAGTGGCAGGCGGATACATTGGTAGCCATATTCACAAAAGCTGTACGTATGCGACTCTGGTCATATGGTCGTTGTCCAGAGATTCGAGTCAGCCCTGGAGTCTGACAGCCGTCTGAACTTCAATTTTGGAAAGCACTGATCACATTCTTATCCTGGTGTAGGGATTAGCAAATTGCCCTAAACATTACCTACCTGAACATTATCCATGCTACCTTAATGCGGCTGACGGTATACCTTCTCAGCGGTAAAAAAACAAAACAAGAAATAATAAAACAAATGTGAGTTCTTAAACCGTTGGCGCATATATGCACGCACCATATGGGGATAAAGAGAAGGCTAGACGACCTGAACGATGAACTGTCCATCTCGAAGAACTGGCTAGATACAACATCAACATTGTCGCCTTAAAGAAACACGAGTTACCGAAGAAGGTCATCTTGTAGTAGTAGGCTCTGGCTACTCTTTTGGATTGAAAGGGGGAAAAAAAGAAGAAGCGAAACGTGAAACGGTGGTTGGCTTTGCCATTAATTGAAACCTACTTAAAGAAAAGACCGACGAACGAAAAGCATAAATGATCGACCATATGTACTTACTGCGCAAAACTGAAATCCAACAGGTAGATTCACTGATCCATTAAATCCACCAAAACTTAAATCCAACAGGTAGATTCACTGATCCATTAAATCCACCAAAACTTAAATCCAACAGGTAGATTCACTGATCCATTAAATCCACCAAAAATGAAATCCAACAGGTAGATTCACTGATCCATTAAATCCATAGATCCACTAAATGATCGACTAAGGGATGTTCGTTTTCCTGTGTCCAAAAAACAGCACGCGACAATTATGAGCGCGTATACCCCTACAATGACAAACCCCGATGGTCTCAAAGATATTTTCTTTGAAGACCTGATAACAATCATTCAAGCGACTCCTAGAACTGATAAGTGTGTTCTTTTTATGCATTAGAAAACAAGAGTTAGAAAATACTGTGCACCGCTGTGATGGCGAGCTGAGGAAATGGACATATTGTATTGTTAAATGTAAAAGCACTTGTCAATTACTGATCTAGATACGTGCAGTTCTCAAGCTTCTCTTTTCTCAGCCTTTTAACTACAGCATCGAAATAAGCCGCCCTTGTGCATCCTCCATCCAAGCAGTGACGTGAGATTGATGACGTTGTCATAATGCAGTGTGATAGGCAATATGTGAGGGTCACGAAATCAATGTATGGTACAGATTATGGACTAATGATAGACTGTAAGTCTCAAATGTGAAACTGCACATTCGGCATATCAGACAACTACAGAAAAATAAAACCACAAGATTTCTCAATGTTTAAAAGCTGAAAGACTCACTCACTAAATAGTGTCTGGCTAGTTCAATAAACGCCAAACTGGCACCACTGACTTTTCATTTCCTAGATCAGGGATCGGGAAGCCATGGCTCGCGACCCAGATGTGGCTCTATTGATGGCTTCATCTGTCTCGCAGACAAATGTTCGATTATTTATTTTTTTAAATATTTCTTTAGACTCCTTTGATCTACATATTAATTGCATATCAATATTTCATTCTACCAATGAGATAAAGTCTACTGCAGTTCAGCATCAGAAGTCACATTAATGGTAAGACATACTCATTATTGATTAGCAACAGCATAACAATGTTATTAAAAAGAATTCAGAGACATAATTATTGTACTTTTAGTGTTGAATTTACACAAAATGCACATATTTACTTGAATTTTTAGTTTTAAACATGTATGGCTCTTACAGAATTACTTTTCAAACTGTGTGGTGTCTATGGCTCTCTCAGACAAAAAGGTTCCCGACCCCTGCCCTAGATATACACAGAAATTGAGAAGAATTTCCTGATACAGCTTACACAACTACAGAAGTTGGTGTGGTTATTTGTAAACATCAGGACTGGCTCGATGAAAGCTCTATCAAAGTCTCCTTGAGAACAAATGTAATATGCATAGAGCTTATCTTAATGGCCAAATGCCTATCAACAAGATGTTTTGTGACAGTGAAAGAAGTATATGCAAAAAGAGCTTAAGGATATTCAAGACAAATGGTTCATCTCTAAAGCTAAACAGATACAGCACTATGCTAACATCCACAATATGTTGAAACTATTCAGCTCTAAAGAAGCGTATAGCCTTCCGTTTCTGGAACATCTCAGCGAAGATGGAAATTCTCTCATCACAAATAGAACTGAAATTCTTGAATGATGGACAGAACATTTGAATAATGAACTAAACATTAAATTTAAACATCGCGTTACGTTGTTTAAAACAAAAACAAAATATTGGGACACACTTGGTGAGACTTGTCGAGATTGACATGAACCGTAAAGAGAGATCTGCGTGCTAGAACTAATGTGAATGCAATTACTCATAATTATATATGAATTACTGACAACATGTTCAGTTTATAATCATATCGATGTCATACAGCAATGAAAATAGCAATAACAAAGTCCAACACATTACCTTGTCCAGCTATGTTATATTACTTGTTGTATATGTGTGAATAATGTGTGTGACTGATATACTTTTAACATGTTTATTTGATTCGGTAAAATGTTATAGATTAGTGCCTAGGCTTTGATAGAATTGTTGTCTAGTTTGTCCAATTCAAATATATAAAATACAATTGTATCTGCAACTGTACATCGTAATTGTTATGCTTTTGCAGTGGGAAAAAAAAGATGAAAAATGTTTGTCCATTGAGTGTGGTGAATAACACCCAATATAGTCTTCTGCGTTCGTTATCGACATCTATAGACTAGCAGAACCTACTACATGGAACGGAATGTGCTGTGTCTTACATCTATGCTACGAACTATGTGACTTTCAGTCCGTCAAATTGCCCTTTCTCTTCCGTCGCTTATAAATTACCCGCAGTGTTCTTTCTTTTTCAAAGTTAGTGATGCCAGCAGTGATCTGGGTGTGGCAAGCTGAGCGATCAAGTTCTGTAGTCTCCCAGGAGCTCGTTAGCTACAGTCTTGTGGACGCATCGAGAATCACCCTTCCAAAAATGATGTTATTTAACTTTCCAGTTTATTTTCATTAGTTGTCGACACAAACTGTGCACAAAGCAAAATCTTCTAGATGGGTGTGTGTGTATGTATATATATATATATATATATATATATGTATAAGATCATGCTATGGCGCAAAAAAAAAGTCGGGTTATACTAAAAATAACCATAATTTCCCTTACAGTACATGCCACTATCTTCTCCAGAATGCCCCTGCGTGCTGATTCCACTCATCGTCCTTCATCTTCACTGATGCGACTAGTATGTGTGCACTTTGCACGTACTTGTATCACCAGTGAATGAAAAGCACGGAATAAGAGGGACCAGCAAAGATAAGTGACGCTGGGTGAGGTCAACACTCAAGACTATTCTGAAGAAGTGAATGGTATACTCAAGGCCAGAACGTAGGTGTGTCTTTAGTAAGGGGGAGCTACCTAAAAATGTCATTCGCCCATTTCCATGTGTGTTAATATTTCACTTTCATGAGATTGTATGTGATTTTTTTTAGTCGTTAATAAGGGGTGGGGAGAAAAGAATATGTATATGTTGAATGGGCTCTGTAATGTAGCATCAGTAGTCCAAAGAGTAGAATTGGCTCTGTAATATAGCATCAGTAGTTCAAAGAGTAGAATTGGCTCTGTAATATAGCATCAGTAGTTCAAAGAGTAGAATTGGCTCTGTAATATAACATCAGTAGTTCAAAGAGTAGAATTGGCTCTGTAATATAACATCAGTAGTTCAAAGAGTAGAATTGGCTCTGTAATATAACATCAGTAGTTCAAAGAGTAGAATTGGCTCTGTAATATAACATCAGTAGTTCAAAGAGTAGAATTGGCTCTGCAATATAGCATCAGTATTTCAAAGAGTAGAATTGGCTCTGCAATATAGCATCAGTATTTCAAAGAGTAGAATTGGCTCTGATATAGCATTAAGTATTATGCAGTGTAAATGTTCTGTGAAATGGTTTAGTTTGGAGAGTAGAATGTACTATGATATAATTTACACTCTAACTAATAATCCTACACCCTTCAGTCTGACACAACTAACTTTATACTATTTTTGGTCCTTGGTAGCCCAGTCATTCTTAGCTATCTCTTATGACAATCCACCATATTAATAGTGTTTGTTTCCCTTTGTGCTATTTCGAAATTGAAGATGAATCTGTATTTATTCAAACTCTTGCTAGCCAGCAGGATGTACTAGAGATAATAGAATGTATTTAGTAAGTTGTACTGCTTGGTTGCAATATTTACACCATTTTTCTAGACACACTTGACTTCAGCATGGTAAGACACACCTGACTTCAGCATGGTAATGTGAGTTTCTACAAGAGGTCATTGTCAACCTCACGTCCAACTCTACTCAGCTGTCTCATACAACATACATGACAGGTCATAATTTTGCTATTCTTTATTCTATTTTCAAAGTTTGACAACAGAGAGGTGGATCCTTTAGATTAGTGTTTCTCAAACTTGTTCGTGCTATTGTCATCTATTCTCTGATAGATTTATCTCGTGCTATTGTCACCCATTCTCCAATTTCTCTCGTGCTATTGTCATCTATTCTCTGATAGATTTCTCTCATGCTATTATCACCTATTCTCTGATAGATTTCTCTTGTGCTATTGTCACTTATTTTCTGGTAGATTTCTACCAACTCGTGTCACATTACATATTCATTTTTATTTGTTGAAATCTCTCAATTATTATATGTAGTAGACAATAACAATTTAAAGACATAATTAAAAAATAAAAACATTTGAAGAAACTAAAAGTAATACAGTCTGTATAGAATTTATTTTTGAAACATTAACGGAAAATAAAAAGTCGATTATTTTCATTGTATTTGCAATGATATAGCTTTCTATTCTAGAATCCTGAAGTTCAGTTGGCAATAATAGGTGTCTAATCACCATGTAACATTAGATTTATAGAAGATTATATGACTATATAGTAAGACTTTTATTTAGTGAAAATCCAAACGGCATTCTGCCTTGAAAGTTGTATGTTTTAATGCCATAATGTTCTGTTGTTGACATCTCCTCTGGAGCAGACGGCCCTCCATCTTGTTGCATTGCACCCTGTCATAGATCCTATATGCTGTAAGTTGAACTGACACTCAGAAGATAACTGTGGAGCAAATGGAGGCCTGAGATGAAACCATCTAATACAGTGTGTAACTATCCCATATGTCTTTCCAAATTTAGCAGACATGGCACAAGACTGTGTCGATAGACTGTATTGTGAGGAATGGAGAGTGATGATATACGTCTCAGATCCACTTTCCACAGATTAAAATCTGAGACCAGCCACGTCAAAAGTAGCATCGAACCAGTTGGAAAATGGTGTTCCTGTTTCTAAGCCCTACTTTGTTGCACAGCACTCTAGGTTTGAAAGTAAGTTCCATAAAAATGATCGCAAAAAGAAAGTTCATGGCTACACAGAAATTACCATATAAGCTAGGATATGGTCTCATAAAATGTCTGCGCTGAGCAGCTCATCCCTAGGTTGCCCTCCTTAAAAAAAATCAACTACAAATGACATACTACGCGTATTACACATCTAACATGTCTGGACTCATAGGATCCTGGAGCTGAGTAGAACACTACACAAACAATTAGCTATTACCAATTAGCACTTAATACCAGGTTACACCATACACAAATGTAAGCGTCAGAAAAACGGAGGCATTCAACACTCGTTAGATATAACACAATGATAAATCAGAAACCTGCAAAATACCAGAAACTATATAAAATAAATAAATATAAGGTGCTATGTTCGGTGTGCATTGTTTAACTTAGGTACCATGGTCTGTGGTATACACTGTTCAATGTATACTGCCCACCAAACTCAAGAAAAAATTAATCGTCATCACAGACGCCAAAAAAACTATCATAGCGGGAGACTTTAATACACACCTGCCATAGGATACAAGGACAGAAAAACCATGGAAAACAACATAAAGGAGATATGCAACACCAGCAATCTAATATTATGATTCCTCATGTATACCCACACTCCTCCACACAGCCAGTGGATGCACATTCAGACCTGATTCTACCATCAAATCTGCAGACCGCAAATGATGTTCATCTTTTGCAAGTGAAGATTAGCATGGTATGAAAAAAAATATTAAAATGTTGTGAATATATAGATATATATATTTATAAAGACCGCAAATATGACTACCCTGATAGTCCTTGGTGGCATAGGAATGGACCACCGCCCCTAACTCCTTCAAATCTCACAAACAATAAACCAAACACTACAATACGAAATACAATACGAAAAAAACCTCACTGAAACTACAAACAAGCAAATTGGAATCAATTCAAAACCCTGACATGAAAAGCTAGCACAAATTCACAGAGAACTCAGATATAAACATAAAGTGGTCAGTGTTGTGATTCTTTGATCGCCTTCTGAACCAGAAAACATGTTTCTGAACAAATAGAAATATAATCCAAGTTCCTGCTTCCTTTGGTTTCATAAGCAACCACAGGTCTGATAGTTACAGGTAAAAATACATACTAGGTTATTCTGTCATAAAACCTTGTTTCGATCCCCAGAAATTAGAAGGGATTAGCTCTTACTTCCTATCTGCAAAAAATGGGGTATGGTTTCTTATATAAGTTTTTTTTTAATACCCAAAAGACTCAATCTCTTGGTGGAGAGTAATGTTTTTAAAAGAAGATTCCTACTCATAGGGGGGAAACTCTAGGGGTTTTGTGATTTTTATACCTTTCTGCATCATTCAAAGTTGGAGTCATGAAATTATTCCCTGACAAACATCCTTTTCTGTCAGCGGTGTCCACAGAAACCTAGCCCTGAGATTGGTGGGGCAGCCAGCTATGCATTCCCCGCCTTCCAATGGTGTTCTCTTCATCTTCTTCAGCGTTCGCTCTCAAATAACCACAACGAATATTTCGTGTGATTTCCGCCGGGGAGCGTGAAGTACAATGTGCTGCAAGTTCCACAGTAAAACTGTGATTATGTGCACCCCTGTTGGCCACTTGTGGTCAGGACGTCCGAGGTCCAGCACATTCGTTTTCATCATTCCTTTATTTCGGGTTTGGTCCCTATGGTTTCTCTGATTATGATGTGCTGATATGTTTGCCTGAATTTGTGCTCTCCCAGGAAATCGTGATGTCCTGCAGAGTTTTTTTTACTACTGCCCACGAGTCACCTGTTCATACCCATGAATACACATTGGCAGTTAGAACCACTGTCAGGCATGGAGCTCATCTAGTTCCCCATATTACAATCCTGGTTTCTCTAAATGTTGCACTACAAAGGGAAACATACCTGTACATATGAAATGCTGTGGAGCTTCAACAAAAAGAAAGCCTCACTAATATACTGACATGATATTTACTGAGAGTTTACTGTTGTGTAATGGTTAATCAAATATTCCAATAGTGAGATATTCCAGTCTATAACACACATAATAATACACATTAAGAAGTGGTTGTAAATTAATCACATTTATTTGTGATGACATATACAAACAAACAAAAATAAATTGTTTATATGACTGTTCAGTCACAAAGTTCTCACTTTGTCTAAGTAAGTTCAAAGCATGACTAACCAAATAACAACTCAAAGCTATTGAACACAATAAAAGAAATACAAAGTAACTCAAAGGATTTATACATTTTAAAAAACTTATGCCCCTAAATTGTAATAAAGAAGATCCGTTTGAATACATTAATTCTTCAAAACTAGATAAATCAACATCAATGCACACAGGATATTACTAATGTCAGCTCTTTTATCTTCCGACAATGATTTAGCAAAGTAAAATCAACAGGATTCATGGAGTACATACAAATACATGTAATTGCAACTATGTGATGTTTAAAATTATGCATACAAGTTAGACTCACTGAAAAACCACTGAGCTTTCTACCATAACTAGAAGAAAGTGAAAACTTGAAAATGTAAGTAATGACATTCTGTCTTAAATAGTATTTATATAATATTATTTATAATATTATTTATATAATAGTATTTAAAACAATACTGCAGGGAACTGTCGAGGGTGGAAGAAGCAGAGGAGGACAAATAAAGACATGGACAGACAACATCAAGGAATGGACAGGGCTAGATATTTCCACACTCATCCGCATCGCTGAGGATAGAATTCGCTGGAGGACTCTGTGTGCTGAAGCATCCAATGTGGTACCCCTATGACCCTGAAGGGTTATGGGTTTATTGATATTGATTGATATAATATTTTGTGTGAGGACTGAACTTCCTACATGTTATTGCCCACAACAAATATAATTACACTTCTCTATCCTACAGGATGACTACCATCTACTAAACAGACGAAACACTTCATTAATTTTAAACTCAGAGGTGGACATAATAAAGTATGCAATCATATATATATAATATATATATATATATATATATATAAATCAAGCACCTGACCCTTATATGAACATAGGCCATGAACAAAGTTCCTCTGGACTACAATGATCTTTGATTTCCTTAGAGTGTGTCCAATCCATCTACATTGTCTAAACATAATTTGAATTTGTCTTCTTATCCAAACCTCTTCGATTCTTATCTTTTAGGTTTTAATTGGTGACTCAACACAGTGTTAAAACAAACTGCAGGACATATCATTCATGAATGTGCAAACTACAACAAAATGTAAAGTATATCATTCATAAATATGAAATCTATATCATAACTAGGATACACATACTATGACATACAGAAAGTCAAGAATACTAATTGTACTATCTGTATTAACATGTGACATATGCTGCTATTCAGAGACTAATATCACCAAATTCATAGTTTGTAAACATCATGAGAAAATACTTATCAATATTGTTACATTCAGTTCTGTGAAATATGGTGCTGGTGGAGTTAGTTGTGTGTACACATGGATGTTAAAAGGCAGACATTTAAAAAGCTTTATCTCCCCCTGTCTGAAACTTTTTTTAAATAATTATATCTGTCTATAAACCTGTAACCTGTCAGTGTCATAGGGTACCACATTGAATGCATCAACACACAGAATCCTTAAGAGATTTCTATTGTCAACGATGCAGTCGAGGGATGAGAAATCTAGTCCTATACAGTCCTCGATGTTGTCTGTCCATTCTTTTATTTCACTCCTCTGATACTTCCACCTTCAACTGTTCCCTGTAGTATAGTTTTTGACAAGGAATCATGTCTGCATGTATGTCCAAACCATGCAAATTTATGTCATTTAACAGTTCAAATCAATGGTTCTTGTGGACATGTATACATCTCTATTTCATTTCTCAGCACACATTTTATTATGTTATCTATAGGAGATAAGCAAAATGTGTCTATAAAATCATTTGCATTTGAAGGCCTGTAACACTGTCTCCAAGTCTTCAGTGAGTTCTGAAGGCTTGTAACCCTGTCTCCAAGTCTGCAGTGAGTTCTGAAGGCTTGTAACCCTGTCTCCAAGTCTGCAGTGAGTTCTGAAGGCTTGTAACCCTGTCTCCAAGTCTGCAGTGAGTGTCCAACTTTCACAGTCATAGCACAATAGAAAGCACTAGTGAGTTATATTTTTATTTTCACCATAACATAAACACTGATGTTACTTTTCCAAATTAGGTTTAGCTTTGACACAGAAGATAAATCCATCTCTCCAGAATTATCTTTAATTTTGCTATGCATTTTC
This sequence comes from Meghimatium bilineatum, assembly GCA_034231615.1. Lineage (NCBI taxonomy): Eukaryota > Metazoa > Mollusca > Gastropoda > Stylommatophora > Philomycidae > Meghimatium > Meghimatium bilineatum. The sequence continues at coordinate 45,437,240 of CM067321.1, read as the reverse complement.
CATTGATGCATATGCTAGATCCAAAGTATTTGAAAGCATTCACTTCCTCAAGTTTACACCCATTCATGATATTAGCCTATGGTTCTGTGTCTCTTTTGTTAATCAAAATCTTGCTGTTTTCTATGTTGATTACCATTCCTTACTTACTGGTAACTTTTCCAATGTTGCTGTTAGCTCTTGTAGTTCTTGTTCTGACCCGTTACTTACTGGTAACTTTTCCAATGTTGCTGTTAGCTCTTGTAGTTCTTGTTCTGACCCGTTACTTACTCGTAACTTTTCCAATGTTGCTGTTAGCTCTTGTAGTTCTTGTTCTGCCCCATTACTTACTGGTAACTTTTCCAATGTTGCTGTTAGCTCTTGTAGTTCTTGTTCTGACCCGTTACTTACTGGTAACTTTTCCAACATTGCTGTTAGCTCTTGTAGTTGTTGTTCTGACCCAAACAATTATAAGAAAATACAAAAATGATAGTTTACTGAGTTAATCCAGTACAAGAAAACAAGCTAAATTTGCACATTAAATTATTACAATTGTTTCCAAAGTCAGTCTGACTTTATTGTTAGTAATTATGAATATGATATTTAATAATGTCAATAGATTACTATTGGTCTACATTGAAATATGATATATAATAATGTCAATAGATTACTATTGGTCTACATTGAAATATGATATTTAATAATGTCAATAGATTACTATTGGTCTACATTGAAATATGATATTTAATAATGTCAATAGATTACTATTGGTCTACATTGAAATATGATATTTAATAATGTCAATAGATTACTATTGGTCTACATTGAAATATGATATTTAATAATGTCAATAGATTACTATTGGTCTACATTGAAATATGATATTTAATAATGTCAATAGATTACTATTGGTCTACATTGAAATATGATATTTAATAATGTCAATAGATTACTATTGGTCTACACTGAAATATGATATTTAATAATGTCAATAGATTACTATTGGTCTAAACTGAAATAAATTTAAAATCCTGATTATATCCATTATTTACTTATAAGAAAGTAGGCCTCCAAGCACTGTTGAGCAAAAGCGCATGTCTCTAAAGATATAGTCTACCTATGTCTTTCTTCTGAATGTTCACTGTTCTGTCTGACTCATGCATTCCCTTATCTTCTTCATCTGCTAGAGGTACAGATGACAGTACACTGTCTCCATTGTAATGGCTGTGACTCATTATACAACTACCATATATACTTATATATACACTGTTATCCGTACCTGATACAATTCTTTGTAATATGATGCTTGCAAGAGTAAAGACATCCTTAGACAAAAGACTTAGAGAAGAGCGAGCAGGCTTTAGTCCAGGTCGTTCCTGCCTCGATCATATATTCACTCTTAGAACAATAATTCTGAAGAATGTTTAGAATTTAAATCTAATCGCATAATACCAGGGGTAGACCAAAAGAAATACTTATAAGAACAATACTTATAGAAAGTAAAACAATCATTATACATACTATTCAACAACTAAACAGAATAGCTTTGAATATACAGAATTGGAGAGATCTGCCCTATGCGCTAAAGGAAAATGAATGAAAATATACTTATTAAATACACATATATCAATATTGTGCACTAGCCTAAATAACTACAAAGATAAATAATACTATAGTGCCAAGTACACTAAAATCACATGTGTTACCTGTGCCCATCACAGAGGCACATAAATAAAAAGTAACACTCTCAAATATGTTGTACAGGATAACTAAGAAGGAAGGGTGTCTGATTTACTGCCCCGCCAATAACCTTCACTGTGATGAAATCTGCTGGAGACCCATGTGTAGTCTAAAGCCTGCAGATGGAAGGGTTGGCTGAACACCCCATCGCACTAAAATAGGAAAATGACATGTAGTGCTAGATTTTAAAAAGCAGGTAAACCATACACATCCCCTTCCCCAAAGTCTTGATTGCTATAAAGAAAATCATAAAACATCCCCACAAAATTTGATCATTATCTTTTTTTGGTAAACCTTCCCTTTACAGAAGATATAACCCTGCCTGCTGGCAGAGAATCACCCTTTTTTCTGCAGCATGCCTCAAAATTGTCAGAAAGTCATGACAAATTCCCTTCAGGAGTAGAAAACTGCAGATCTCATGGCATTCTACCCTACAACCATATTGACACAAACAATCATTTGGGACTTGCAAACACCCTGGACTACATTCCTAAGAACAAGAATGCCAGAGAAACACTAATATGAAACTGAAAGTCAAACATCACCACCTGGTATTGAAATTAATTAAGAGTAACAAACTCATCCGCCTCTGGGGTTCTATCTACTTCTATTATTATCATCAAGCCTTTTTTGTGTTAAAATTACCTGCACAAATTCAAAGAATTCAAAGTGCAAAGACATTTAAACAATACTTAAAATTTCAACTATAACAAATAATAATACCTATTAGGTAGCTGATTATACTTTGTACAGGTACTGAATGACTACTGGATAAATAGAAATTATATACACTGGTATTCATGTTTGATTAGCATTTTTTTGCATTCTCATTTAAGAGTTTGCTAGCATTATTGTTAATAGCCTTTTTGTTGAAAAGTTTAACAAATTAATTAATGTTCTCACAGTGCTTCTTTTTGAAACTTCTGTTGCATGAGCAAACCTCTCAGTCAGAGTCACAGTCACCATAATCCAAATCTTTACAAGATGCAGTCCAATAATCATAATCATCATCATCTGAATCATTATCATAAGTTACAAAATCATAGTCGAAAAAAACTTTGTACGGATCAGTTCTAAAATTCAGTTCTGAAAAATTTGATTGTTCAACATTACTTTCTGATAGGATATTTAAAGTAACTACTTCTGATTTAAATAGAAGTTTATCTTTGATTACTTGAGGTAAAGGTAACAAGTTCACTCTGTTCTCACGTTCAGGGGAAGGACCTACAGCAGATGATACTGATACAAAACTCAGTTGGAAGAGAGAAAATGGCTGTGAAGATATTTCATTCAGAAAGTTCACACATTCTTTTTGCTTTTTTACCACAGTATATCTGATAACCTTGTTCCAGGTCAGTAGAGACATATCACAGTTAGTCAGAAACAGGTTTCCAAATAAGTATTTGGCCAGTGAAACATTTCCAACCAACAAAGCTACACACAGTGGTGAGACAGTCGAAATAGTTCCATTGTCCCCAGTCACCATTCCTTTAAGTTTGATATCTGCAGGTGCTAGTCCACATTTAATTAACTTCAAAATGACAGATGTTTCCCATTGGATGATCATTCTATGAAGGAAATCGGGTTGTACATATGATGCATTAGCACCTCTCTCTAGTAAAGTTTCAATGCAGAGTACTTCAGTTTTACTAACATACACGTCGCGTGTAAGTAATGAAATTGCTGTTTTTGTGTTATACTTCATGCTGACAGCATTGACATCTGCTCCAGAATCTAGCAGAATTGACATTGAATCTTTTAAACATTTTCTAACAGCCAACATCAAGGGAGAGACTCCAAAATTGTTCTGACAGTTTATATGACTGCCAGCTTTGATCAAAGTTATCATAATTTCTTCCCTTTGTTCTGTTATATTTGTGACCGCGTGTAGTAATGTTGTATTTCCATTCATATCTTTGAGATTTACATCAGCACCATGATCTATAAGTTCTTGTACCATTTTTAGCTTCTCCTGAGTTACAGCACACATCAGCGCTGACAATCCTATATGGTTTTGTATATTCAGAAAGTCATTCTTGTTTTTGGCAAACTGAAGCAAAATTAACACGTTCTGTAAATTTCCACAACGAACAGCTTTTATAAGAGCAGTATCACCTTCATCGTCTTGGTCACAGAAATTAGCACCGCAGCATGATAAGATCTGTAGAATACATTCAAAGTTTTCTTTGGAAGCTGCCAGAATTAGTGGAGTTTCACCATAACAACTTCTTGCATTAGAAAATGCCCCATGTTCAATCAACACTCGAAGAACACCAATTTTGGAACAATCATATCCACAACTATCCATCATAACACTCAAAAATGGTGTCACAAGATTAACATTTGCTCCTCTTCTAATTAGATATAATGCAACATCTTCATCTTTAGACTTCATCAGTGGTGTTTCTCCTGAATAATCTGATCCATTCACATCAGCACCAGCATCAAGAATGTGACCAATAATCTCCAAATTTCCCTTTATTACAGCTGAGATTAGTAACTGATTTAAACATGAAGCATTTGTTTTGAAATAATTGGAGATATCTTGCCTACAATTTTCAAATAGAAAGTCCATGTACTTCACCATTTGTTTATCCACAGCCAATTTAAGTGCATATTTTACGTCAACTTTTGCACCATGTTTGATTAGGACTTTGGCACAATCTATGTGACCATTACTGAGAGCACAATCAAGTGGTGAATTAGAAAAATTGGGAGTCTTAATGTATGTGTTATATCTCAGTAATAGTTCAATGAGATCACAACGACCAATTTTTGCAGCTTCTGTCAAAGCAAGTGCTTGAATATTAGTATGGTAGTGTTGCAGTTTTGCTTGATCAAGATGTTTACATAGAAATTCAACAAGTTTATATTGTCCCAAATTTATGGCAACAAAAAATAAGTTAGAAATATCATTCAAATAATAATTATGATGTGTTTCCCCTCCAAATTCTAAGAATCTCATTATCATTGAAATTTCATTGTCATTAATAGTTTTCATATTGTCTCTTTTATAATTGTCTACTATGTTGCTAAATGTCGCTTTTACTGATCTAATCATGTCAGTCGTGTATAAAAACTGAGAGTCCAACAAGATATTAAATGTATCAGTGTCACCTGTATTAAAAGCTGTTATTAATGGTAAACTGCTATCTCTGTTATTTTTTAATATTTTAAAAATAGTTCCAAGTCCTAATTGTTCAGCAATTTGTTGTGCGTTTTGTCCCTTAAAGTTGACAGATTTGTCAATCTTGTTCCAGTTTATCTGCATCTGAAATAATCTACTGTTTCTTATATAACTTTTCCCAGATAGCTCCGCATATTTATCCAATATCAATTTTACTGTATCAATATCCATGTTCTCTACAGCTTTCATGAGAGCTGTATATCCATCTTTGTTCTGGTGATTGATGTTTATTCCTTCTTGTGATAAGAGAACCTTGACAATCTCTGTAGATCCTGATGACCGTATAGAGAGAATTAATGATGTATTGCCATTAGAATCACAAGCATTGACATCTGCTTTCTTCATAATAAGAAAACGAACTATATCAATAAAACCATTTCTAGCACTTATTAACAATGGTCTATTTCCATTTGTGTCCTTGTATTGGACATTTGCTCCAAAACGGGCAAGCTTCTGGGCGAGAAATATGTGTCCATGTTGACAAGCTGCAATCAAAGCATTATCTAGTTCATCTTGAGAGAAAGTGTTATCTACCTTAAGCAGCTCAACGGCCCGACAATATGCACCACACTCAATGGCATTCAGTAATGGTCTGTGGTATGACCATGTATTCTGAGTTGTCATTATCTTCCTGTGTGTTGTATTCTTCTTATGTAGTTGTTTCCAGCTTTTATTTTCTTGTTTCTGATCTAAAGGCTTTGTTCAAAGTGTGCACATTTCTAGCATCTGAAGAATCTTGTTTGGTTAATAAAACATCATATGACAAACTTGGGTGATTCAACAAATGTTGCAGTTCCTGTCACAGACTTCCCTTTTCTATAACTATGGACAACATATAACATTGAATCTTCCTGATTATATTCAATAATCTCTTATTTAATTCACCTGATAGCACTCTAACTGCTCTTATTGTTTTTCCTTTTTCTTTGAAGCTTAGGCTTATTCTGAATATCAGAGAAAAAAAGTAAACAAATTATGAGCATGAAAATAGCAAATTTTAATCAGAAAGCAATAAACATACATTATTGAGAAAGATATTGGAAAATGGTAATATCATACATAGCATAAGAAAATCATGTTAGTCTAAATTTTTTTTAAAATAATGTCCAAATTTTAAATTATGAGTTCGTAGATGGCTAATGAGTCCTATTCGAGCTGTAAATGTCCTTGGACAGTTGCAAAATGTCCACATGGGCACATGTCCACCCTGCAGTTTTCAAATATGTTCATTGGTCCAAGCTTATTTCCAATGGAACTTAAAATATTTTTAAACCACAAGCAACCTATAAGACGTATTACACCGTTATTATTTCTGCATCTGTTCTTCAATTTGGGACATAGGACTACTAATGTCAATGTGACTGAAGTAAGACTGTACACACTTATTCATATAGAACTGAATATGTGCACTTAATGATTGCACTATGACCATCATTCCTGAAAGCAATATCTTCTTTTTATTCACAATTGTTTAACTATGTCTACACAGAAAGTTCAGTTCTCTACATAAGTAATTGATAGTTCTTAAGAATCACATACAGTTTTCTGTGGATGTACATCTCTGAATATCAATTATCTACCCACAACTGATTTAAAAATTGTATTCTTGCAGGATATATTCCTCAGACACGTATCATTTTGAGTCTCTGTAAGAGACAGGTTAGTCTGTCAAGTCCTGTCCTAGTACAGAACATGATAACTTCTTTTGTTGCTCTATCCAGTTAATGATTAGTTGTCTTTTGGATAATCGACTACTAATCATTTTTATCTTTTCTTGAAAGGGATTTGCTTGTTCTTTTCTGTTCTTCTATTGCTTCTTCTTTTACTAGAAAATTACTCTGTCATTTCATGGCATGCCACAGTGGGATGATGACAATTCTAGCATCATCCTTCTTTTATTGCTCACATCTTTTATGGCTCTCTGAGACCTGGAACTTTATCTCTGTCAAGGTCTTGTAGAACAGACATTCCACCAGTAAGGTGGACATTCCACCAGTTATTTTAAAGCAATGCTTAGGGTCTGTACTTCAGCAGATAAGTGGAAAAGAAAATTCCAGTTAGTGAATGTGTGGATTCATGTTCTACTTCACCGTTCTCCTGTCGAATTCAGATGGTGATATTGATCTCTTCAATGAACTGTGCTGTGGTCACAGTCATAAGACAGGGTCAAAGTTTTCTGCTTATGGTGTATTACTGTTGGAAGTTTTGTAAAATATGTTCTGTTTTTTTCTGCAGAATGTCCACATGGGCACATATAGATGTCGTCAACTCCAAACCTTCATACATGTGTGCTTTTGTCTGTTGTGGTCTGTTCTCAATATAAAAATTATTGTTCTTTTCTTCTAAGCCGTATCGACTCCAATGGTTTCGTTTCATTAGCCAGATTTCTAAAGTTTAAACATCTAAATAACTTAATACTGATTCATTTATGATTGATACGAAGCAAAGTTAGATGGTATATTTGCAAGAATTAATAATCATGGATATATCCGCAATGAATGTCTATCTGCAGCGATATATTGTTTTTATGGGAAGAAAAAGTTTAAAATACTAAATAGATGTAGGGCCTAATCAGTTAAATTTTACAGATTAGGGAATTATGGAACATCAGATGATGTTCCAGTGGCAGGAAAGTCAACTACTTTCTCGCACCATGCAATGGACCCAGAATTTACAGAGAAATTGTAAGCTTTGTTATAAAAAAATCAAAAATTGAAAGAAAGAGTAGAGTTAGATGTAAAGTCTGTGACACATATTTATGTTTTAACAATATCTTTGATGAAGTGTTGAAATTTTCAAAAAACACAATAACATAACTGTAAAAGTAATAGGAATATACATACCAGTATTTTAATTGATCCTTAAATAATATTATGTAGGCCTTAATGTTTTCAAAATTAAATGATAAGAAACCAAAATATCTCCAAAAAAACTAATCTGAAAATATTCCAGCAAACATAGAATTCTTTATATGTGTGCAGTACTTACATTTCTTGCTCTATTGTTGTAATTTTCTGCTATGCTTTGCATAAATGCACTAGGTGCAATAAAAACTTCTAGGTGATTTCCATTTCATATAAATTGTTATTGTTCTTTGTCATTGTACTTTTTAAATAACTGAAGCAAAATTTTGTATAAAAAATTAAAAATTTAGAGTTAAAGATGACAGGAAAAAGATTCTCCACACTACAAACAAGTTGATACTGTACTACTTGTACTGAAATACTGATGTGAAAGCTAGAAATCCACACAAGCAATAGATACTAAATTAATCACCTTTGAAAACAAGTGCCTTCGAAGAATGTGGAACATAAAACGGGTTGAGTTTAAAATAAGCAATTTCCTGAGGGAAGAAATAAACCAAGTGCATGATCTCTATAGCCTGTTCCAACCTTATGTGTTACACACCAGTCAACAGGTATCTATCTACACACCGTTCTGTTCACTCATGCACACGATGTCACTCGGTCAAGCTAGCCCCAATAGCTATAATTATGTTTAGCACTGACAAAATGGAGAGAAAACTTTGTCAAAACAGCTCCGTTATGTTTACGGGTATTATATGTGCCTTATCACATGAGCACAGTGCTACAGGTCTTCAGTCAGAAAACCTTTCGCAGGGGCGGAGAAACATCAAGTCATGTTTAACGGCCATAGTTATCACTTGCATAGAACAGGGGTGTCTTCAAGTGCTATAGCCCAAACTCTATCTCCTTCAACTATTCTTCTATCTAGCCTTCACAAGTGGAGCATAATCGCTGTCAGCATGCAACAACAACCACACCTCTGAAACCGCTTCGAAGTGTTAAATCAGTGAAGGCGGCAAATGGGATCTGTGCCCATAGCCTCTGATGTATAGGCCCATGTCTGCCTAGAATGTAAAGTCTGGATATGGCGTACTGCGCAAAGGAGCTCAACTAATATGGGCCACTTGACAGAAAGGCATCATTCAGCTAGCATCGTAGAGCATCAAAGAGCATGGTGAGACAGTAAGGCACCCTGGTCATCTACTTCACCATGACACACACTCAGTCGTCTTACCACTGAGACCATATGTGTAGGGGCAAGAGAGTGAGGTTGACGACAGTGTGCAACTCTCCCTCACTTTAATCCAATTTTCATAGCACTAGTCATGGATTTCATCTACCCCTTTCCAGTGACTAACGGCGTCAAACAGGGTTGCGTCCTGGCTCTGACACTCTTCAGCATGGTGTTCTCTGCCATATTAAATTATGCCTTCCAGAATAACAGTACATGAATTTGTTTTCGCTAACGAGCTAACGGAGGACTATTCAATCTTAGTAGATTGAAGGTCAAGATGAAAACTAAGACAGACACTGTTTGCGACCTCTTGTTTGCAGACAATAAATGCTACCAGTCTGAAAGATATGCAGGACAGCATGGACATCTTTCCTTTGGCCTGTGATGCGTTCTGTCTCACCATCAGCACTGCGAAGACTTTAGTAATTTATCAACCAGTGTCAGGTGTCCCCTACACAGAACCAGTGATCACAGTAAAGGGACAAAAACATAATACTGCCAATAAGTTTGTATATCTCGGCAGCACACTATCACAAACTGCGACAATTGATGAGGATGTTGCTCTGCGTATTGCTCGTGCCAGTGCAGCATTCTGGAGCCATCGTACCAACGTCTGGATCAGGCGTGGTCTCAGTCTGACAACTAAATTGGACATGTACCGTGCAGTGGTTCTACCAACACTGTTTTATGCTGCGTCATCCTGGACTGTCTATGCGAGACACACTCCACAGCTTAACTATTTTCATCTTCAGTGCCTACAAAACCTCATGGGAGTATGTTGGCAGGATCATGTACCAGATACGGAAATCCTTCAGATCCCGTATGCAAAGCATCCATGCAATGCTGACTAGGTCCCAACTCCGCTGGACTGGCCACATTGTCTGTATGCCAGACAAGCGCCTTCCAAAGAGATTATTCTATGGGGAGCTGTGCGAAGGTAAATGTTCAAGTGGAGGGCTTAAAAAAAAAACGCTTCAGGGATCACCTAAAAAGCTCTCTCAAGCACTGCAGCATCGATCCTATCTTCTGGGAGACTACAGCACTTGATCACTCAGCCTGACACACCCAGATCAATGCTGACATCATGAAATTTGAAAAAGAAAGAACACTGCGGGCAATCCACAAGCGCAAGAACAAATCTGAAAATTCTCCTACCCCGAACCTTCAGCACTCCTGCATGCACTGCAATAGAACTTTCCGTTCGCAAATCGGACTCATTGGGCATCTACGAACTCACAAACAAAATTAGTTAATTACCAATTTCAATTTTTTTTTTCCATCGCAATTATTGTTTTTCATGCCATGCTCATCTTCGCTTGCGGATGAGGAACATCATCATCATCTATGTGTCACAAAGATTTACTACTAAAAACTTGCTGGTGTTTCTGAAAATGAGAGAGCAGATGTGCTTGTCTTAACCTTAGGCACGCTGTGTATACAAACCGGGCAGTGCGTTCCGCCAGAATTGTTTCATGCCTTAATTACTGAAGTCGTCTTTAATCGCCCGATTCGGTAAACCCGAAACCGAACGCAAAAATCTTGAAAAATAGAGATCGGTAGCTTTTTGACAGAATTTACTGCTAACATTGGAAGCAATTTTGTTTGTAATGGCAGATTGGCGGGTAAAGAGGTTATGAAGCGATATGAAGTGATTTTGACATGGTTTTGACAGTCTTCTGTGTCGTAGCGGAGTGACAAGACAGTGAATCGTGTTTATTATACTATTTGTCAATAGTATATTCAGTGAAATTATCGTTTCAACAGATTAAACAGCAGACCAATCGACAGGTATGTTCTTCATATGTGATTATTAAATTATTCTACGATGTTTCCATTATGTAAAATATATAATAGTCAACAGATTTTACAGCTTAAGATCGATCAAAAATACGGTAGGCCTAGATCGAGATAGGTCTAAATTTGACTTTATCACTTTTCCACACGTCTCGTATCACACAAACACAAACAAAACTTACACCAATATAGGCAGAATTTAATTCTTTATTTATATGTGCAAATAGTATTTAAATATCTGTAACAAAGAAAAAATTATCGGGATTTTAAAACAGCCACCGACGACTGCGTAACATTTCCAAAAACCAATTCCGCTGCAGTCAGCGGCAGAAGAGACATTGCGCAATTGTAAACAAACCATGCTAAAGGTTAATGCAGCCATATTCTGTGAATTGAGAATGGATAAGAGAGGCATTTTTCAGTTCTTGGTGAGCACATATTGAATATACACACTATAAATGATGCATTAAGATACAATTGGAAAATTTAGTATTCAGTGTGACATTATTAGGACTGGGCACCTGAGGGGCAGAGTGAGGAATGTATTCAATCAGAAAGCCATAGGAACCTTCAGTATGCATACACTTGGATAACTGATCAGAGAGACGGAACAAATGTGAGTCTGCACTGAGTGCAGTGACATCAGCTTATAATCAACAAACAATAATCAATCTATACATGCACTTTTCAACTATCTCACAATTTTTCTCCTGGAAATGTTTTCGTCATAAAATATTAATTCAATACATATGCATAGCAAACATAAATTCAAAAAGAACCACCCACGACCCAGTAATTTAAAAGCATTGTATTAGAGAACATTGTGTAACCAGTAAAGTTCTTTGGAACTCACTTCAGGGAAGACAGAAAATATTTTGAAGTCTGGTGAAGTGGCATGAAAATGAAGTGAAACTAATCACAGGTAGCCAACACTTGTGATCAGAATTATGGATATTCATCATTGCCTGTGCCAACCAAGGGAGCGCGTTAGCGCACTGGCTTCGCATATGAGTGGTCCTGGGTTCATTCCCCAGTTGAGGCGGAAATGTTTTCAGATCGCAACGGCTCCCAGGTCGACCCAGCCTTAAATGGGTACCGGATTAATCCGGGAAGTAAAGACTGCGAGGGAGAGGAGATGGCTACCGCCCTCATTTGCAGAGCCTGTGAAATGTGAGATCGCTAACATCTCACACCCCTACGGCATTAATAAATGCTATGGGTTACTTTACTTTTTACTATGCCAACCAGCATATGGTGATGATGATGATGAAATATTTCCTTTAACTATGAGGTAGCACTTGACAGCCAATCACTTTTCTGACAAAAGCATAGGTTCTCTTCATTTGAGTAAGGTGACACCCAAGCACGAATTCAGTTTGTCTGAAATGCATGGTTGTATTAGAGGGTTTATGGGTGCATGTTTGCTACCCAAAGTTAGGAATTCCTGTGTGTCAATATCTCATATTGCGTCAGATCCTGTCAGGAACATAGTATATATTTCTGGACCAACTATTTCATCATTTATCCACTGGCAGTGATGGTCCATCTGCAGTGATGTACCTCTGGCATTTACCTCCATCTAGAAGTATATCACAGAATGACAAAGGTCTGCATCTCTTCACCCTCTATGGCGTTTATATGATACAATAGTGGTGTCCAATGTGAGTGTTGTCTCTGCATCGAAGGTTGGCTGCAACAGTCCTCTAAAATTTGTCTCATGCCTTGGCGGTGCACTTTACTAAACTAAAATATATTATTGCTATATATCAATATAATATAAATGATATTTATTTATAAGACTGATTTTTAGGAGAGTTATATGGGTTGGAAAAGACCAGGGTTAGACAGGTGGTCCAGATCTGCTGATTTCCTCCAGTAGGGTGTAGAACAGTTTGATGCTTGTATGCAGCCTAGATCACCAAATGAACTTGACCAGGTAGATGTGATGCCATGTTATTCCATAATGCTTCTTATTCCATCACTTGACACTTCCCCACATTCGTTCAACTGTTTGAGTATGGGACCCGTATCTGAATCCTGGTCATTTTGGTAACCTCTCTAGTGGTTGAAGACTATGGTGGATCCTGGCACCACATTCTCAACTATTGCCATCAATAGGATGTCTGCGCTTGTGTTCTCAACTGGCAGCAGGATGACTTCTTGTATCTTATGACACAGATTTCCAAATATCAACTGCTGAAGTAAAACTCTACTCGGACTGCATTCACCTTTCACTTAGTGAATAGGCTCTCATTCACTTCCATGATCCTGCCCTCTCCTTCGATGTGGCATCATGGCAGTTGTGTCATACATCCTGTAAATACACACTCATAAAGTAATTCCACTCCACCACTGGATTATTGTCTATCTCTTCTCATGTTCATCACTCGAAAGAAGTCATTTGAATAGCGCAGATATAACAAAATCCGCATATCATCATGACTGAGATTTTGTGAAATGTAGACATGTGTAATATCATCATATCATCATGACTGAGATTTTGTGAATTGTAGACATGTGTAATATCCGCATATCATCATGACTGAGATTTTGTGAAATGTAGACATGTGTCGACATTTAAATCCACTGTTGGTGTTGCTTAACATTACACTTCCAGCACAATCTTTCCCCATTGCAGTAAAATAAGGACATAAGATGACCATGTGCACATATTTTTGCACCTATAAGGACATAAGATGGCCATGTGCACATATTTTTGCACCTGTAACATGCTGCATCTTTATCTTATGCAGGTAAGCTCAGAAAAATTACTGTAGCCATTTTATATATAGGACTGAGCCACCAGTCAGTGACATTACAAAATTGTAAATTTCAGATCGGTGCTGATGTTATGAAATGTTGGATAGGTGGGCCCAATTACCGGGAATGTATGCTAGATTAAATGGCGAGAATGACATGAGGTTGTCATTAACAGAAACTCAACCATGGCTTCAAGAGTTCAATCATCAATGTAAATTATGTCCTAAGTTAAAATTATATTGAATTATACTGGAAAATTGTATTTTTTCCCCCATCTTATTAAAGTTTGGTTCTATAGATGAATGCTGAGAATAGCATGCATGGACTGCCAGAAAAGCGGTTTGGAGAACATAGTCACAACAGGCAAGATTAAAGGCTACAGAGACAGAGGGCGAAAACGTGAGAAAATATTAGGTTTGACAACCTGTGGCACAGCAGGGAAACAACAGCGAGCTTGATACATAATACTGGAGACAGAGAACTGTGGAGAGCCATGATCGTCTACGCCAGCCGGCATGGCACCTGATGATGATGATGAAAGTGGCTTTCTTAAAGTACCGAAATTGTGGATCACTTTGATTCTATATAATGTAATGTCACAACTAAAAAGATGTCTGGATACCATCTACTTGAAGTGCTGCATAATGCGGCATGTAGGCTTGCAGTGTGTTGTACCACATTATTGTGTTTGTAAATGTAAAGCCACTGGTAATACCCAGCCATTGTGTGAAAGTATATTTTTTTTATCTATAATAGGAAAAACTTGGAAATTAAACCTCCAATGCCCTGTGGACAATCCATTGGAGAGGTAAGGTTAGAGAAACATCCTGACTCAAAAGAAAGACGGAGACTCGACAGAATGGTGAAAAATAGTCCGCTGGATCTGCAACCAATCAACCAGAGTACACTGCCAAGGCTGACAACCATGGCACAGTCTGCACAGATCCACGCAATGACTTTATTATAATAATATCATATCACAAGTGGTCTAAGTCAAAAGACCCGAATACCATCATGCAGAACCGGCATGGTAAATAATTGCTGGTGAAAATGATTTTGGCATGCATTGTCTGTGAGGTTATTCAATAGATTATGATACATACCTATAACTTTCAGTAAAATCGCGCGCTGACAAATTTAACGTCAGTAGATAAGAGAATATATTCTGTTCTGGATGCTGGTGTCCAGGATGGAAGTTGGAAGCCAGGGCTGCCATAGGCCTGTATTTGGAACTGTTTATGACCAAACTTATGACACAGTAAAAAATAGTAACATCTAAACACATTACAAACAAGTTAAAAATGAGAATTATAAAATGCTACATCTATTCTATATTAATGAATGGCTCAGAAACATAGACACTAAACAAACAATCAGAGGACAGATTTGATGCCTTCGAGATGTTGGTATATAGAAGAATTGGGGGAACATCATGGAAAGAGAAGAAAACACTCACAGAAGTTCTAAAAACACTTAATATGAAGAAAGAATTACTAAAAGAAATAAAGATCAGGAAAATAAAATATGTTTGACACATTAAAAGACATGACACCTTATTGAAGACCTTACTGGAGGGTAAAGTCAAAGGGAAGCGAGCAAGAGGTAGGCAGAGATACAGGTGGGAGAGTAACATCACAAGATGGACAGGTTACAGTCTAGCAGATTACACCACCAAAACAAGAGGCAGAGGATATTGGTCTATTACAGCCAACCTTCGTTGCGGAGACGGCACTTGATGATGGTGATAACCAAACTGTTGATTTAAAAAAATTACAGCGAAACTTGTGTAGGCTATAAACTAAGAACATTCTGAAATTTCAAGATTACTGAGTCTCTATAAACTTTTATTACCTCTCTCCAATTATTAACATTAATTTATTTCACACTGTTAAACATGTTATTGCTAACTTAATTTTATTTCTTCTGATGTTATTTTGATAGTCTGAGTTTTCTCTAACAGTGAGGTTTTGAGTATGCTGAATATAGAGGTGGGAGGATGCAATATAAATAACTTGAGATATGCTGACGACTTAGTGTACGTTCTCAGCCTCATTGACATCATCTTCCTCTTGAAATGAATGTATTACTGTCTTTATTAAGTCTGCTTTATCTCTTCTCAGCAATGTGATATCAATCGCTGCATTGTCTGCCAATAAGTCGGCTCTCTCGTTTCCTCTAACCCCAGAATGACCAGTGCAGTAGGCCCTATATTCATAAGAAAAGTATTATTAAATACCTGTTTGAAAAATGTAGCTTACATTTTACTCTGGAGATTTCTGAAAAATAGAAACGAAAGTGCTAATGTTGCGAACTTTTATTTTTCCGGTTGCAACATACGGCTGTGAAACATGGACTCTAAGTAAAACAGCGGCAAAGAGGATCAACGCCTTCGAGCTGAAATGCTACAGGAAGATACTTAGAATATCATGGAAGGATAAAATCAAAAACTCAGTGAATATATAATTATAAACACACTGAATATTCCAGAGTGTTGGTTACTAAACACAATAACAAAAAGAAAACTACGCCTGTTTTGGTCATATAAAGAGACATAACTGTTTAGAAAGACAAATAATGGAGGGAAGAGTACCTGGTAACAGGAGAAGGGGCAGACCAAGAAGACGATGGACTGACGACATTAAAGATAACATGAATACATCGCTAGAAAATGCAAGCCACATCGCCCAAGACAGAGAGAGGTTCAGAGAGTTCATTGGGAAGACAACGTTCTGGAAGGAATACGTCACATGACACATGTTACTCTACATTTATACATGAGTAGAAAAGACGGTGTTTATAAATTAATTTGTATCCACAAACGAACCTACCACACACTTTCTTTTGCCAAATTTAGAACAAATATGAAAATGTAGATATGTTGTGTTTTTTTTTTAAATGGTCCAACAAAACATACAAATTCCAAAATAAATTTCAACTAAATTTCAGAAATTTGACCAAAATATGAGCCATGTGGCAACCCTGCTTGATGCTTACTGTATCTTATCACGTGACGACAATTCTCAGTATAGTGGTAATTTCTGTTTCAGTTTCTGAAACTGAAAGTTACTAGATGCGGCTTGTATCGTGGCACGGTAGAAGCTCACCAACCGAGCTTATTGACAACACAAGAGACAGAGAGTCGTGGAGAAACATGATCGTCTACGCCAGTCGGCATGGCACTTGATTGATTGATTCAGTATCTCTAAGAAAATATAGGAACATCTTGTGTAATACACTGTAATTATTTATCAATAGAAGAAAGAACATGCTAAAATGTTACACGTGAAATTTGTCTGAATAACCTACAGTTGTTCTAACCGCACATTGACTATTTATAAAAGAACCGTAATAATAATAAACAAAATCGCCGAAGAACAGGCTCTAAACATAAAAATACATGGGGAGATACCACAAGTAGTAGGGTCTACATTACCAATATCTCAGGCACATATTTACAAATAATGGTATATATGAAACATAAGTTAAACGGAGAGTAGGCATGGCTAAAAATACTTTAAATGGCATAAGAAAAATACTGACATCTAAACAAATTACAAACAAGCTAACAATGAGAAATATAAAATGCTACATTTATTCTATCTATTCCATCTATCTAATCTAATCTAATCTATCTATCTATCTATCTATCTATCTATACGCTGTGACCCTAGTTTGTCTTGTTGGGTCAGGGGTATGAAGAGTTCTCTGAAGATGAACTTCTTATGTGGTGTTTGCAAGCTTGCTTCCGTGGCCTCTTTGATTTCTGTGACCCATCTTTAACATGGTCTGCCTCTGGCTTTATGTACTTGATGTCTTTGTGTCATGGTCATTTGTGGCATGCTGTCTATTGGTAGTCTAGAAGTTGGTGGAAACTACCTGATCTGTTGTTTCTTGATGTTTTCCAATACTGGTATTGTTTTGGTTATCTGTCTGATGTTATCGTTTCTAATTCTATCTCTTAATGACACTCTGAGTGTTCTTCGTAGACACGTAATTTCTTCTGTCACTATTTTTCTTTTGTCTTGAGCTGTCATTGTTCAGTTTTGGTAATGGTAGTACAGTGATGGAATAATAATAGTCTTGTATAATGCAACTTTAGTGTCTTTGTTTATATTTTTGTTCTTTAAAATACGTGTCATCTGTCCTAGGATCTGATATGTTTTGTTGCATCTATTTTGTATCTCTTTATTGTTTTTCCCTTCACTCGATATTCTTCTTCTTTTTAAGCGTTCATTCTCAAACTCCCACTGGATTTCTCTTGTAACAGGACAATGATCCTACAAGATTTCCAATTGAATGTAGTCCAGAGAATAATGCTTCCTAAGTAATTGGACTCTTTTTCCTGTTTAAAGTGTTGTTTATAGATGGAGATAGTGGTAATTATGTCTTTCTTTGCTACTACCAGTATTTCGGTCTGTTCTTCTTCTTCTTCTTCTACAGCGTTCGCTCTCAAATAACCACAACGAATATTTCGTGTGATTTCCGCCGGGGAGCGTGAAGTACGTTGTGCTGCAAGTTCCACAGTAGAACTGTGATTATTTGCACCCTGGTTGGCCACTTGTGGTCAGGACGTCCGAGGTCCAGCACATCCGTTTTCGTCATTCCTTTATTTCGGGTTTGGTCCCTAGTCCGTGACAGTCTCTATCTGTCGCCGGGCACGCTGGTGTGTAGTGCCTCTTCGCCAAGACGCTTGTCGAGCGCGTCTATCTGGCACGTGGTGTTCGACCGTCTATGAACCCATCTCGTGCAATTGGACGTACTCTGCCTGTATCCATCGGGTACTGAACCGTTTCTCATCCGTGAGCCTGGTTCCGTATGAGGAAGAACTCGCCAGAAGAGTTGGACCCTGACTCGTTCGCCCTACTACCCGAAGCGTCGTTCACAGACATCGTGAACCCCTCGCCCAAGTTCGAGTCTCACACCACGCGCTTGAGAGCAAGGCGTTCTAGAGCGTTCTGTTCAATATTAATCTTCATATTGAATTATTGACATGTTGCGTCGAATCTGTTCATATGTTCTTGCAATTGATCTTCTGATGTCGCTATTAGTATTTTATCGTCTGCAAAGATTAGTTAATTCAATTTATCGTTCATGCTATCTTCTTCGTTGGCGCTTTCTAGTTCACAGATGTGGTCAATATGTTATAAAAAGCAGGAGGGGATAGAACATACCCCTGGCGAACTCCTGATTGAATTTATTGGACACTCCTATATTTGTTCTTCCTTCACACTGGCTATACATTTATTCTATATTAATGTATAACTCAGAAACATGGACAATGAACAAATACCTAGTGGACAGAATTGATGCCCTTGAGTTGTGGATATATAGAAGAATATTGAAATCGTAGTGGAAAGAGAAGAAAACGAACAAAGTGGTTTTAACAACACTTCGTATGATTAAAAAAAATAACTATGAACAGAAATAAAGATCAAATAAATAAAGTATTTTTGACATATTAAAATACTTTCTCGAAGATCTCACTTGAGAGTAACGTCGAGGGAGAGGTGAAACAAGAGGCTGTCAGAGATCCAAGTGGTAGAGATACAGCACGATATGGACAGGTTACAGTCTATCAGAGTTCAAGACCAGAACACGAAAAAAGAAATGTTGGAGTTCCGTTGCAGCCAACCTTCGTTGCGGATACGGCACTTAATGATGGTGATGATTTTTATGTTGTATGGAGGAGGTTTGTATGTCGCTGTAATGTATCTTCAGAATCATATATTAAACTTTAATCATCTGCAAAAAACAGTTCATATAGTCAGATGTGTTCTTCTAAACACTATAAACTATATAAGCAGTTCATATAGTCAGATGTGTTCTTCTAAACACTATAAACTATATAAGCAGTTCATATAGTGAGATGTGTTCTTCTAAACACTATAAACTATATAAGCAGTTCATATAGTCAGATGTGTTCTTCTAAACACTATAAACTATATACAGTTCATATAGTCAGATGTGTTCTTCTAAACACTATAAACTATATAAGCAGTTCATATAGTCAGATGTGTTCTTCTAAACACTATAAACTATATAAGCAGTTCATATAGTCAGATGTGTTCTTCTAAACACTATAAACTATATAAGCAGTTCATATAGTCAGATGTGTTCTTCTAAACACTATAAACTATATAAGCAGTTCATATAGTCAGATGTGTTCTTCTAAACACTATAAACTATATACAGTTCATATAGTCAGATGTGTTCTTCTAAACACTATAAACTATATAAGCAGTTCATATAGTCAGATGTGTTCTTCTAAACACTATAAACTATATAAGCAGTTCATATAGTCAGATGTGTTCTTCTAAACACTATAAACTATATAAGCAGTTCATATAGTCAGATGTGTTCTTCTAAACACTATAAACTATATACAGTTCATATAGTCAGATGTGTTCTTCTAAACACTATAAACTATATAAGCAGTTCATATAGTCAGATGTGTTCTTCTAAACACTATAAACTATATAAGCAGTTCATATAGTCAGATGTGTTCTTCTAAACACTATAAACTATATAAGCAGTTCATATAGTGAGATGTGTTCTTCTAAACACTATAAACTATATAAGCAGTTCATATAGTCAGATGTGTTCTTCTAAACACTATAAACTATATACAGTTCATATAGTCAGATGTGTTCTTCTAAACACTATAAACTATATAAGCAGTTCATATAGTCAGATGTGTTCTTCTAAACACTATAAACTATATAAGCAGTTCATATAGTCAGATGTGTTCTTCTAAACACTATAAACTATATAAGCAGTTCATATAGTCAGATGTGTTCTTCTAAACACTATAAACTATATAAGCAGTTCATATAGTCAGATGTGTTCTTCTAAACACTATAAACTATATACAGTTCATATAGTCAGATGTGTTCTTCTAAACACTATAAACTATATAAGCAGTTCATATAGTCAGATGTGTTCTTCTAAACACTATAAACTATATAAGCAGTTCATATAGTCAGATGTGTTCTTCTAAACACTATAAACTATATAAGCAGTTCATATAGTCAGATGTGTTCTTCTAAACACTATAAACTATATACAGTTCATATAGTCAGATGTGTTCTTCTAAACACTATAAACTATATAAGCAGTTCATATAGTCAGATGTGTTCTTCTAAACACTATAAACTATATAAGCAGTTCATATAGTCAGATGTGTTCTTCTAAACACTATAAACTATATAAGCAGTTCATATAGTCAGATGTGTTCTTCTAAACACTATAAACTATATAAGCAGTTCATATAGTCAGATGTGTTCTTCTAAACACTATAAACTATATAAGCAGTTCATATAGTCAGATGTGTTCTTCTAAACACTATAAACTATATAAGCAGTTCATGTAGTCAGATGTGTTCTTCTAAACACTATAAACTATATAAGCAGTTCATATAGTCAGATGTGTTCTTCTAAACACTATAAACTATATAAGCAGTTCATATAGTCAGATGTGTTCTTCTAAACACTATAAACTATATAAGCAGTTCATATAGTCAGATGTGTTCTTCTAAACACTATAAACTATATAAGCAGTTCATATAGTCAGATGTGTTCTTCTAAACACTATAAACTA
Organism: Meghimatium bilineatum; assembly: GCA_034231615.1. Lineage (NCBI taxonomy): Eukaryota > Metazoa > Mollusca > Gastropoda > Stylommatophora > Philomycidae > Meghimatium > Meghimatium bilineatum. Next base: position 45,416,146 of record CM067321.1, on the reverse strand, counting down.
TATAAGCAGTTCATATAGTCAGATGTGTTCTTCTAAACACTATAAACTATATAAGCAGTTCATATAGTCAGATGTGTTCTTCTAAACACTATAAACTATATAAGCAGTTCATATAGTCAGATGTGTTCTTCTAAACACTATAAACTATATAAGCAGTTCATATAGTCAGATGTGTTCTTCTAAACACTATAAACTATATAAGCAGTTCATATAGTCAGATGTGTTCTTCTAAACACTATAACCTATATAAGCAGTTCATATAGTCAGATGTGTTCTTCTAAACACTATAAACTATATAAGCAGTTCATATAGTCAGATGTGTTCTTCTAAACACTATAAACTATATACAGTTCATATAGTCAGATGTGTTCTTCTAAACACTATAAACTATATACAGTTCATATAGTCAGATGTGTTCTTCTAAACACTATAACCTATATAAGCAGTTCATATAGTCAGATGTGTTCTTCTAAACACTATAAACTATATAAGCAGTTCATATAGTCAGATGTGTTCTTCTAAACACTATAAACTATATAAGCAGTTCATATAGTCAGATGTGTTCTTCTAAACACTATAAACTATATACAGTTCATATAGTCAGATGTGTTCTTCTAAACACTATAAACTATATAAGCAGTTCATATAGTCAGATGTGTTCTTCTAAACACTATAAACTATATAAGCAGTTCATATAGTCAGATGTGTTCTTCTAAACACTATAAACTATATAAGCAGTTCATATAGTCAGATGTGTTCTTCTAAACACTATAAACTATATAAGCAGTTCATATAGTCAGATGTGTTCTTCTAAACACTATAAACTATATAAGCAGTTCATATAGTCAGATGTGTTCTTCTAAACACTATAAACTATATAAGCAGTTCATATAGTCAGATGTGTTCTTCTAAACACTATAAACTATATAAGCAGTTCATATAGTCAGATGTGTTCTTCTAAACACTATAAACTATATAAGCAGTTCATATAGTCAGATGTGTTCTTCTAAACACTATAAACTATATAAGCAGTTCATATAGTCAGATGTGTTCTTCTAAACACTATAAACTATATAAGCAGTTCATATAGTCAGATGTGTTCTTCTAAACACTATAAACTATATAAGCAGTTCATATAGTCAGATGTGTTCTTCTAAACACTATAAACTATATAAGCAGTTCATATAGTCAGATGTGTTCTTCTAAACACTATAAACTATATAAGCAGTTCATATAGTCAGATGTGTTCTTCTAAACACTATAAACTATATACAGTTCATATAGTCAGATGTGTTCTTCTAAACACTATAACCTATATAAGCAGTTCATATAGTCAGATGTGTTCTTCTAAACACTATAAACTATATAAGCAGTTCATATAGTCAGATGTGTTCTTCTAAACACTATAAACTATATAAGCAGTTCATATAGTCAGATGTGTTCTTCTAAACACTATAAACTATATAAGCAGTTCATATAGTCAGATGTGTTCTTCTAAACACTATAAACTATATAAGCAGTTCATATAGTCAGATGTGTTCTTCTAAACACTATAAACTATATAAGCAGTTCATATAGTCAGATGTGTTCTTCTAAACACTATAAACTATATAAGCAGTTCATATAGTCAGATGTTCTTCTAAACACTATAAACTATATAAGCAGTTCATATAGTCAGATGTGTTCTTCTAAACACTATAAACTATATAAGCAGTTCATATAGTCAGATGTGTTCTTCTAAACACTATAAACTATATAAGCAGTTCATATAGTCAGATGTGTTCTTCTAAACACTATAAACTATATAAGCAGTTCATATAGTCAGATGTGTTCTTCTAAACACTATAAACTATATAAGCAGTTCATATAGTCAGATGTGTTCTTCTAAACACTATAAACTATATAAGCAGTTCATATAGTCAGATGTGTTCTTCTAAACACTATAAACTATATAAGCAGTTCATATAGTCAGATGTGTTCTTCTAAACACTATAAACTATATAAGCAGTTCATATAGTCAGATGTGTTCTTCATGTGGTGTTTTTGCAGTGGTAGATTATTTCTTGGATTTGTATTTTTAGTTATCCGGTCCATGTATGTGAAGAACAGAAGTGGTGATGTTAAGCAACCTTGTTTTTATTTGAAATTGATTTATTGTGCCCTCGGTAAATATATTATGCTTTGTCAAATGAGGTCTTGTCAACCACTACTCGCAAAGTCCGATATTCGACGAATTTACACGTATGAGGAACGATACTTTATGGGACAGAGGGTATATAGGTGAACTCCTGCAATGTGGTGTGGTACACATCGAACATGATGAGACACCTAGAGAACCATGATCATCCACTTCATCGAACTTTATTTCCAGTCGTCTCGATTCGGCTTGTCCTAGGTCAAATGAGGTCCGACAAGAGAGTGAGATCGATGCTTTGCACAACTCTTCCTGACTTAAATCAATATCTTCAGTGCTAGTTATTTTCGCATCCACGAAAATTCAATATGTTGCATAGAAATGGCACTAACCTACAGACTAAGCCGAAGATTTATAAAGCAGTGGTAATTCCAGTGCTCTGACCTACAGTGTTATACGCCGATGAAACATGGACTGTGTATAGATGACATGTGAGGAAATTCAAATTCTTTCATACAACTTGTGTTAGAAAAGTTATGAACATCAGATGGCAAGACAAGATTTCGTATACACAGATTATTTTTGCTCTCGTCTGTCTCGCACGAAGTGTTCCACTATCTATGAACTTGCCTCGTGTGGACGTACTGTGCCTGTGCCCATCGGGTACTAAACCGTTTCTCATCCGTGATCCTGGTTCCTTATCTTCCGAGATCATTCTTAAACTCCTTGACATTAAATTAAATCATCATGGCGTACGTCTTATCTGAGATAACTGTAACGTTTTGGATGGGCACATTCTACTACAGCAGGGGTCGGCAACCTATGGCACGCGTGTCACACTTGGCACGCCACGCAATGTCAAATGGCACGCAGACTCTTCACATGTGATGAATCTGGACTCTTCACATTCTTCTTTATATGTGATGTGGGCACTCATAATTTGAATAATTTGAAACCTTAAGTTGGCACACAGTTAGCAAAAGGTTGCCGACCCCTGTACTACAACATAGCTTTTGAATGATTTGATTCTCTATGGGTTGAGACAGTCAACTCTAATCCTGAAACCTCATTAGTCGCATCTTGCAGCATGTATATATGGTAGCATTATAGGTATAATTTGATTCCCTTTTTTTGGCCGAGGTAACACACAAGATATTTTTGAAAATATAATCAGGGTTTTTCCATGATTATACAAATGAAATTTGAAAATGGGAGCAGTAGTTGAACAAGGAATAGATATTCTTAACGACAATCAAACAAAATGACGATATACACACACTAAATGAAGATATATACACACACAAAATGAATATATGCACACACAAAATGAATATATGCACACACAAAATAAAGATACACACACACAAAATGATAATATGTACACACAAAATGAATATATACACACACACTATGAATATATACACACACAAAATGAATATATGCACACACAAAATGAATATATGCACACACAAAAAATGATAATATATATATACACACAAAATGAATATATACACACACACAAAATGATAATATGTGCACACGAAACGAAGATATTCACACACAAAAACCATATAAAAGAAAGATACCACTCACTATTACGAAGTTGAGAAAAGAAAGACGAACTTTGGCTCGTTCTATTATTATCACTATCATATGAGCTTTAGATCTTCATTCATCCACAATCACATATTTGGTTCTTTTGTTACTGTGTCTTGTTCACAGAAAGTTTGCTTTTAACAAATTAGTTGTGTTAACAATGAAACTCTGAGTTAAGTAATCTATTGATGTGGAGATGCTTTCTTGAAGCGCTAGGGTAAAAAAGATCAATAACACTGAATATGTAGTTGTGGTCAGGGTTGCCAAACATTTTACATTTTATTTGTCACTTGTATGGCCAAATGGCATTTAACTAATGTTTTTTATGTCAAACTCCAAAATTCCGTATAATGACTGCTGAAAACGTAATAAAAAGAGTCATAATTAATTTAAATTTAACCAAAACATCTACTTCTAACAATTTCATCTAGTATATCAAGCTTCATTGTGTTTCTTGATTTTGATTTTTAACATTTCAAGAAAAACAATTCTACGAACAAAAAAACATTAATTGCTGATGTGACGAGGACCATATATAATTTCATCAAATTAAAAATGAAATTTATAAAATATTGATACACATTCTAATTTGTCAAAAAATATTTGTTCTAATGCTTTAAATGGATACAACATAAAGTGTATGACTTATGATACCCCTAAATAATCCCAAAAATATTTATGGTTCTACTAATTATGGCAACCCTGGTTTTGGTTACATCTAAATCAGATGCATTCAATATATTTCTTTTTTTTTCTTTTCGTTCAACAAGTAACTACAGGTAACATGACATTAAAATATTTTAGAGACGAAATGCAACTAAATAGGATATATAGGTAGCAATACCACTTAGCAGGGAATGCAGAGAATGGCTGTGGAGTAAGAGTTTCAGGTTTTGTTCAGTGAGAATGCCAAAGAGGGGGATGTAATTATATACACTGGTGGTTCTGTGATTACACATGCCCGCAGTGATTGGGCCTTTACAGCTCAGTGCACAGGGGAGAAGAGTGGAGAAGTAAACTATTAGGGGAGAAGAGTGGGGCCGTTGCTGTGACTACGAGTAGCATGAACACAAATGTGCATCTTGAGTGACTCTAGTTGGACAATGATGTACGCATTGCATGGATCGTACTGACGTGTCTAAGTGCATCCATGTATGATACTCGTCGTCTTATTCTAGAACAGTGTTTCTCAACGTCTCACAGGGGGGGGGGGCAATATGATTGTTTAGGGGGCAATTCGATTTTTGATAAATCAATTTTTGAATAAATCAATTTTTGAATATAAAGAAAAATATGTATATGTTACATGGGGGGGGGGCATCCTAATTTTAGAAACGTTTAGGTTAGTCCAAAAAATGTTGGGAAACACTGTTCTAGATCATATCCAATATTGGAATCTGCATCTTGTTGAGCGTAAATTAGCGATGTAATTGAGATGCAACAGCGGTGCTAAAACATGGAATAACATTTGAATAGCAACGTTATATACATGATATGAAATAATTCAAGTATAATATTAGTAGTAGCAGTAGTACCATATTAATATGTCCTTACTGTTAACAGTCATGAACAGTCCTTAGTCTCTACTCTGGATGAATGTCTGAAATCTGCACAACTAGAGCAAGATGTTGATACGAACTGGACATATCTGAGCAAGCAAATTTACAAACACTGCTACTGAGGAACTAGGTCATTCTATCAAGAAACAAAATGACTGGTTTGATGAGAATGATAATAAAATCAAAGAAATGTTGGACGAAAAACACCACCTTTTCAAAGCATACTTAAATTATCCAAAATCAATGTCTAAAAAAGAAGCACTCAATTGCAAACGGAAAATAATTCAAAATAAACTACGCCATATGAGGGACTCTTGGCTGAATAAGAAAGCAGATGAGATACAAAGATTTGCAGACACAAACGATTGAAGAAACTTCTATGATGCGCTTAAAATGTTATATGGCCCAACCTCATCGGGATCTTTTCCACTTCTCAATGCAAATGAAACACAACTAATCGTAGAAAAAGATAAAAAATCCTGCAGCGCTGGGTAGAACACTTTGAGCACATTTTGAATAACCCATCATCAATAAATGAAGAGGCTATCAACCAACTACCACAGGTTCCTCTCAATGAAATGCTAGGTGACATCCCTACTTTGGAGGAAACTCGTAAAGCAGTTCATCAGCTTTCTAGTGGAAAAGCACCTGGCTCCGACTCAATACCAATCGAAATATACAAATATGGTGGTAAAAATCTCATTGAGAAACTTCACATAATTTTCCAACAGTCATGGATAAGCGAAAAAATTCCACAAAATTTTAAGGATGCTACAATTATACACCTGAATAAACGTAAAGGGAACCGCCAGTCCTGTAACAACCATCGTGGTATCTCTCTACTGTCCATTGCTGGAAAGATATTTGCCAGAATCCTTTTGAACCGTCTTACATCTCATCTAAATGAAGGACTACTACCCGAAAGCCAATGTGGTTTCAGAAAAGAACGTGGAACAACTGATATGATCTTTGCTGAAAGACAGCTTCAAGAAAAATGTCAAGAACAACACTGTGACCTGTACACAGCATTCATAGACTTGACAAAAGCATTTGACACAGTAAGTAGAGAGGGTCTGTGGAAGATTCTGGCAAAGTATGGATGTCCACAGAAATTTATCTCAATGGTGCAGCAATTAAATGATGGAATGCAAGCTAGAGTTCAGGATGATGGAGAGTTATCTGAAACCTTTCCTGTCTCAAATGGAGTAAAACAAGGATGTGTATTAGCACCTACCCTATTTAGCATCATGTTCTCTGCTATGTTGGATGATGCTTTCAGAGATCTAGACCTGGGAGTAAACATCACCTATCGCATAGACGGAAAATTGTTCAACCTTCGGCGGCTTCGAGCAAAAACCAAAGTTAAATCACACACAATCAGGGATCTTCTATTTGCTGATGACTGTGCCCTAAATGCCAACTCTGAGGCTGATCTACTATGTATTATAGACAGATTCTCCAAAGCCTGTACCAACTTTGGGCTTACCATTAACACAGAGAAAACAGAAGTCATGTTACAACCAGCACTTGGCAAAAGCTATCTCGAGCCCTGCATAAAGGTAAATGGTGTAGCACTGAAAGTTGTGAATAGATTCACATATCTAGGCAGTACGTTATCACAAAATGCCAGCGTTGATGATGAAGTGTATACAAAGATCGCCAAAGCAAGCAGTACTTTCGGCAGATTGTACGCAAATGTTTGGCATAGAAATGGCATTAACCTACAGACTAAGCTGAAAGTTTACAGAGCAGTGGTACTTCCAGTGCTGCTTTACGCTAGTGAAACATGGACTGTGTATAGACGTCGTGTGAAAAAACTCAATCATTTTCATACAAATTGTCTCAGAAATGTTATGAACATCAGATGGCAAGACAAGATTCCAGATACCACTGTCCTTGATAGAGCTGGTATCCCAAGCATTGACACGATCCTGATGCAGACACAGATTCGTTGGGCAGGTCATTTGGTGCGTATGCCAGACCATCGTCTGCCAAAGATACTTCTCTATGGTGAGCTAGAGAAGGGTATACGATCTCAAGGTGGCCAAAGGAAGCGCTGCAAGGACTCGTTTAAGGACTCACTGAAAGCCTTTGAAATATACCACGATACATGGGAAGAACTTGCACAAAATAGATCTACATGGCGTTCTAAAATTAAAAAGAGCGCATCATCTTGTGAAAAGAAGACAAATGCAGCAGCTCAACAGCGGAGAGCAGCTAGAAAGTCACGGATAGACCAAGATCCGTCTACAGTCGTTATTCCATGTCCAAACTGTCCAAGGACATTTACAGCTCGAATAGGGCTCTTTAGCCATCTACGAACTCATAATCAAGGACATAACTAAAATTGAATTTTCAAAAGTGGATGTAACAAATGGTCATCATCACTTGTGATGGACGAACAACACTGTTATATTGGGGAGCGCGGTGTTCTAGTTGATAGTGAGCTTGCTTGCTATCACAGGGTTACAGCATGCCAGGCTCGTGTGAACAAATAAAAATCCGGGTTGTGATTTCTTGCTTGACGCAACCACTCCTCCAGTCGACTCAGTTGCAAATGAGTACCTGACGCATGAGTTAGGGGAGGTAAAAACAGTGAGGAAGGGAACTGGCAACCCAACCTAATAGTTGCTGCGGCTTAGTACAGGAAGAGTTATCTTCATCACAGACGTCAGGTTGCTGCGATGGGACATACCCTTACTTTACTGTTATATTACTTCTTACAGGCAACATGTACGAAATTGTAATTATAACATTTTTAAGACTAAATTCAGGACATAGGAAAGGAAAACATTACTTGAGTATTGGTAGAAATAAAATATTAGTAAAGTATAACTAGAAATAAAACATTACTAGAGTATAGCTAGATATAAAGTATGACTAAAGTATAGCTAGAAATAAACATGACTAAAGTATAGCTAGAAATAAACATGACTAAAGTATAGCTAGAAATAAATATGACTAATGTATAGCTAGAAATAAACATGACTAAAGTATAGCTAGAAATAAACATGACTAAAGTATAGCTAGAAATAAAACGTTGCTAGAATATAGCTAAAAATAAAAGATGCATGACAAATAAGATAATTTGAAGGACAACATATAAATGGAAGGAAATGTATTTGAGTGGCTATGTGGCCATGTCACAAACATAACTTGTTTGAACTTGCTCGTGATTCGAAAGCCGATCGTCAACATTTCACTGAGATACCATTTGATGCATTAATAAATCAGAGTAAAATAAAAATTAAACTTTCAGTTTTCTTCGAAACAATGACCCGTTAACAAACCTATTTTATCTTGTTCTTTCTTTATATACTGCTTCCATCTCTTTCCATATCTTACTAATCCTTTGTGTATTTATATATATTGTTTTCTTCGAGATGTGTTTCTTAGTTTTCAACTTTAGCTTTTGAGTTCCAGAACAATGTCGATTATAATAGAAGTGAAGTGTATACAAATTCAAGAAAAGTTATAGAGCAATCTCCCATAAAGTGTATTCTTCATTTATTATCCTTCATTAAAGAAATTGACTGCAAGCAACACACACACACACACACACAAATAATAAATTATATTGAAATGATAGAAATACAGTTTTGACATGATAAATATAATAAATAACATATCTATGTGAAGTGTACATAAATAACATGTTCAAAACACAAAACAACGACAGCACATACAAGTTAGGCATAAGAAACCGACATCATTGCACTGCATGCAAATACATGGTTAGTTGGTTGGTTGGTTGCTAATCCAGCAGTCAATGGGCTCATGCCCTTTGACCCAATGCCAATAAATGGCATTATATTGCTGGGAAGTCTGTGGATATTCGTCCCCCCCCCCAGGACAGAGCCAGAGAATAACTATCACATCTCCAGGAAGGTAGGTTTCAACATATGTACTGCTTCGAACCACTATAGCCAAGATAAGTTCACTGTGCTCATTCCCCGCCACCAATTGACTACTGGTTATGCCGAGCTTCTTTATTGCTCAAGGCATGCAACTAAATGTTCAAGTCAAAAGGATTGTCACGTCCCGAGTCACAGTGCCCCTACGATGGGTCTCAGCCATATGAAAATAACATTGCTATCAGTTTCCTCCTCCCCAGTGCTGCACAGTACATCTCTGGA